>VYXC01007461.1:64416-118556 GCA_013397175.1 Platysteira castanea | reverse complement strand
AAAAAAGGAAGAAAAAGAAAACCTACAATAATATGTTCTTTAGAGACAGGCTTTGCTGTTGCTGGCATGTTTGTTCACTGGGGTTTTCCATCATCATTTCCATGTGGTGCATTCTGATTGCTCACAATTTTGCGGGTTTCTGTCCAAGTCTCAGATAGCAAACATTTAATCTCAGGAACTCCCTTTCTGTTCTCTCCTCTTCCCAATAGTATTGAGTTATTGTACAAGTTAAATGAAATTTTGTTTACATGGTGAAGGGAAAGGAGGGACAACAACTGACTGCATTTTGAGCCCTGCGGGCAGATCTTTAGCTGGTGTAAATTGTCACAGCTTCAGTGACTTCAGCAGAGCTCTTAGCAACATCCAGTGGCTGAGGAACCTCCTCCTGGTTTTTGCTTTCTCTGTTGAAGGCCTGCTGGGAAGCCCAAATTAGCAGCCGGATGAGAGAGAAAGAGTAAGAGTAGTGACACAAAATAATTTTTGTCATTTAAAACAGAAGATCATTGAGGTAAATGCCTTCCTCCTGGAACATTTAATTTTTGGTCACTGTCAGATGTTGTCACTGAAACAAGTTATTCTGCAAAATAGGGCATCCCCATCCACAGATGAATAGTATTTTAACCAGGCAAATGCACAAGCAAATTTTTGTTTAAAATAAGAGAATGGTGAGTGATGAAGAGGCTTCCTTTTAATTTCTTGTTTTTTATAGGTTGCAGACTGGAAATGATGCCCACAAAGCTGAGCCCCATCTTTCATAAACAAATCAATGCATATTAGAAAAACCCTAGACATAAGAAAACCAGTTACCCAATGGGAGAATCTTTCTGTTGGTTTGGTGGCCCTTGGATGAGCTCAGAAGAATCTTTTCATAAGCAGAACATTCCGGATGATAACTTCCTTGCTTCAAAAGAGAAAAATTGTGGTTGCCATGGGAGTAAAGACCATTCCATTTGAATATCAGCTGCTAACGTCCTTGGAAATGTGCCCTTCAGCCAGAGCATGTGCTTGCTTTACTGCACTGATGGTCTTATTTCTGGTAACTTGAGTTGAGATACCAGTGGGGAATTCAAGCTTATTTTTGTATTCAGGTACATTGCTTCAAAAAATTTAAATCTAACTACTAGAAAGATTTTTCCATCTTGGGAAAAGGCCTCCTTTTAAAACCCTTACCGCCCAAACCAAGGAATGCAGTTTTCAGATTTGTTGATGCCTAGGCTGGTTACTGGTTGGTAAATCCAACAATTTTCAGGATATATACTATGTAATAAACTGTCTGTGCGTGAATTTAAAATGCTACATTTAGATGCCTTTTTGAGTCTCTGTGAACAGTTCTTCAATGGATTAGGAGAACCATTATTCAGTTTATTAGTGGGAACACTGCTGTGGTAGTGGTGAGCTGGACAGAAGGTTTAGTAGACTGACTTCAGCTTTATTCTTATAAAGCATCATTACAATGTAGGGCTCAACATCAAAAATTACTGGTCTGCAATAACTATGGGTGACCCAAATCTCTAAAATTTGAACTAATAGAGTATTTCTCAAGAAGGAAAGGGAAGTGTATTAAGGAGAGAGGGGTAACAAGAGAGCCCAGAGAAGAGGAAGTAGGGATAAAACATGTTGAAGAAGTCCATGTGTGGCAATGGTCATTGCTCAGGTTCAAAGAGACATCTTTGAGCATCCAATAATCTTTCTTATTTGCTGCCTTTACGGGGATGTTTGCTGCTAGGGAAATGCAAATTGCCTTGAAGACATAGTCATTTAATGGATCTATGAACATTTGTCGGAGGGGGAATGAATGTTATTACTAAAGAGAATCAAAGCAAATGCAAGAGAACAGACACTCATCCTGTGCCTTTACTGAAGACGTGGTGGCATCAGCTTCAGGCTGCTCACAGCAAGGGGCTCAGCTTACCAGGTAGCCCCAAGACCAACATAATCTCCTGGCCAGACGCATGATACCGTGCTTGTAGGTGACCTGTTCCCCACCCATAGCTTTTCTTCTGATCTAGATGATTTATTGTTTGGTCATTATCTGCTTTTTGGACTATGTAAGAGACTACAGAGTATCAATGTCTTGGTCTTGAACAGATTGATTTGCAAACGCCCCTCTTCTTAGGCACACTTCTGAATATCACGAAAAAGTTCCTGTAATTATTGACAACACAACTTTTGACAGTCATAATTAATAAAGCATATTGTTCTCATTAAG
The DNA here is from genome assembly GCA_013397175.1 of Platysteira castanea. Classification (NCBI taxonomy): domain Eukaryota; kingdom Metazoa; phylum Chordata; class Aves; order Passeriformes; genus Platysteira; species Platysteira castanea. The sequence continues at coordinate 116,347 of VYXC01007461.1, read as the reverse complement.
TTCAGTAGGATGTTGATGGTTGTTACCAGGGTGGGTAGGAAGGGGGAAAGGAATGTCAGGATTTTTTCCTGACATTCTTGTTGCTTTTCTTGGGAGCTATGCCTAGAAGTAATAACAAGGCTGATAATTTATGTTTCTGTCCTCTGTATGGCTCAAGTTTAAAGGTTTTCTAGGGAAAGGAATATCACACAGTGACTGGAGTAATTCAAAATCAGGATTCTTTTGTGGGAGGTATCCTGCCCATGCTGGGAGGGACCGTATGGTTGGGATTAGGTGATCTTTAAGGTCCATTCCAAACCCTTAACATTCTATGATTCCATGATTCTACCTCTGACTCACTATTCCCCAGCTGGCAGTTACCAAAAAGGTAACTGCAAAAGGGGCATCCAGCCAATGTCAGAGGAGGGGAGTGAGTCTTACTGAACATGTGTTACGCAGTTTGAGATTGAAGAAGAGTTTTACACAGGTGGATAACCATTTCGTATGTTCCTGTATATCATTAGACATCAACAGGGTCTTCTCAAGGAATAGAGGACCTAGGTTTCACTGTGTGGCTGTTCACCAAGGCCGCTGCATTCTCGGTGTCATCCCAAGACAGCTGACTTTTTAATCCTCTGTTTAATTCTGCTGGGGCTGAGAAGCAGAGTGCTGGTTCTAGCTCTGCCCATGCTTGTGCCACTTTCACGGCTGGAGTCATGGGGACTGACTGAAGCTACTCCTCAGAGAAAATGTGAGTTTCCTGCATAAATTTGAGGAATATTGTGTTACCTCTACCCTGTGTGGGTGACTCCCCCTCCTGGCACGGGATTGGACTTGTGTGACCTTTCAAAGTCCAACCCAAAATGTTCTATGATTCTATGATATTCACTTGCCACTTGAGTCTAGACAGGGTTTTCTGCCATTTGAGCTGTAAACAGCTCCTGTGCAGGAAATGTTAGCCAAGTGTCAGATTAACTGAACTGATACATCAGCTAGAATATCATGTCAGATAAACACAGCGAATCCTCATTCTAGCTGTTATCACACACAGTATTCACACTGATCTGATTGGTAGGTGGTGATTGCCCATCTGTGCTACCTGCTGGAGAAATTTTCTTGGAATAATGCCACTGTGTTAGAAGTAAAATCCAAAGATGTGGCTAATGACTGCTAACAGGTATCTGTAAAATCTAGGAGTTGAGCCAGCCATTGTAAATTTGGGAGCCAACCTAATTTGTACAAAACTGTTACAGGAATCTTGAGCTATATTATTTAACTTTTGGATTTAAGCATTAGTTTTATGTTCAGTCATTGTTCAATGATGTCAGCTGAAACTGAGAGAGAAGTTCATCACATGGTGTTTCTCATTGGGTAAAAGATAGTAGTGCTGGGAGTGTACCAGAAAGAAGCAATTCCCATGAAACCCCCAAGGATGCTGTGTTTTGCAGCTGGAGGAGAGAGCATGCCAGAAGGCATTAAGCAACTGCCAGAAATTTCAAGAGCTGATAGAGACTTCAACAAGAGGAGAACTTCAAAATGTTTGATCTCTTTTGGACAGACTCCAAATAGCAATGCTTACCTGAGCTGATCCTCACCATCTTCCCTCACCATTGATAGAAAATTACTTTAAAAAGCCAATTTCATAGAAGAGTTTGTTAGGAGAAATGTAGTTGTTTGTAGGTTAAATTCTAAGCAGACTAAGTGTAGCTGGAGTCTCTGAGCCTGCAGTCTCCAATCAGCTGGGTTGGTACCAGCCACAGGAGACACTGAGTGCAGGAGGAAAATGGATGGCAAACTGTCTGAGTCTGTCCTTTAGTGAGGTGGGAAATAAGCACATCCCTGGAAGTCATCTTGTCTCCAGCGCTAACCAGAGTGGCAAATGCATTTTGAATACAGCACAAACACAGTGGGAAAACAGTTTCTTTTGGAGAAACTTCAGACAGTTGGCTCTCGGTAGGTCTTTGAACAATTGATGGAGCAAATGTTGTGTGCAGTGGCTATCTGACTGAGAATGACAAGTTTTCTCTTCCAAATTATAGGCAGGAGGGTGATGTCATGCTATAATAAGGCATGCAGACATGCTGGGTCAGAGTTTGCGGCTTCCAAAATGTAGAAAGAAAGATGCAAACATGAAGGGCAATGTACTCCACTGGAATTTTTATTCCAGAAACAAAGACATGATACTTTGCCAATGTCCTAAAAGCAACTGCATAGACGTGAGACCTTTCAGATTTAGGCAGCATTATCTCAAATCCCATTTGAAATGTTTTGCTGATTGTTTCTTTTACCATTTCCCCCCAGAAGATTAACTTGTGTTCGGGTCCTCAGAAGACGCTTTTGTGAAGCTGCTAATTGCAGAGCTGAGGAAAACGGGTCACACGGTACACTCAGCACTTCCTAATTAATACACAACAGCACATGCTCACATCGAACTGGCTGCAAATTCAGCTCTGGCTGACTGAACGCTAATGACAGCACCTACTATAATAAGCCAATACTAGTAAAGAAGGCGAAATAGCCTGTTAAAACCCCAAATGGGTGATGAAAGTTCTACATCATCCAGATCTTTTAATGTAATTGTGTAATGGCACAGACTGGCACTCAGCCTACCAGCGTCCATTTAATTAGTAAATAAAACACTCTGAAGGCCTTGGCTATATCATGACACACTTAGAAATACATCTGAAAGTTCTTGGCTACATCCAATAAACGCAACCAAAACTTTATAGCTCTCAGTAAAAGTCTGAAAGTTGCCTGAAGATGTGCTTTTTTTTCTGCATTTCTTTTCTTTTAACACATAGATAGCATCTCCACTGCTTGTCCATATATTTAAAGGACCTTTATTTTCACTGTATTGCTTTTGAGCTATTTGGAGCTTTCTCTCTTGTGATGTCCACATCTCAGTCTGTGACTTATATGGAAGGCAGCTGTGCTGCCCTATGGGTTATGCAGTTCACAAAAGGCAGCTTCTGTTGAAGGCTTTGTAAAGCTGCAGAGGGGCCATCTGAAATGCTTTTTATTATCAATTCTGACAAAAAGAGTTGGCTGGAGGATACTGCCAGCCCAGCACTTGTAACTGTAACTAGTTGAAACTATATTTTTTTCTGCAATGCTTAATCCTGTGTTTTCTTTTCATCTCTAAAAAATTTATTTGACCTCTGTAAAAATTCTATCGTGAATTTAGAAGATATTTAGCTGCAAACCTCAAATATGTTTTATATTGTGTTCTTCTGAACCATAAGCAAAACTGTTTTGTTTTCCTTTTCTCAAAAATGCTGACCCTGAATAAATAGCTCACCATTCTTTTTTTTTTTGGTCTGTGATCTAATTAATCTGCATTTCCCCCTCAGTACCCTGCTGTGCCTATACTTTTCCAGGGCTGTTTCCTGCCCTGCCCTTGGCAGCACTAGCGATAGGGAAGATCAGCACAACCGTCTCTTGTGGCTTCCCCTCCTGGGCAGGGCAGGAGCTGAAGCATGAGCTGGTGGCTTCTGTCCAGCTCCAGGCAGGCAGTCCCCGCTCTTGCCAGCGGCTGCAATACTTGATTTTCTGCTGGAGAGATCCCTGGGCACCATGTCTCTATGGAAATGGCACTACTTTGATTTGGGAGATGTTCCAGTCAAGGACAAATGTTTTCAGCCGTAGTGTTTCTCCTGGGATTAGCAGCATCCCTCTGTGATGGTTATGGCGAGTTACTCTGCCAGCCCTGGGAGCCCTAGAGCGTTTCCCATGGGGAGCTTGGTGACGTGTTCCTCTGGTCCTGTGAGCTAGACATTTCAGATTTTATGGTATAGTTGGAAAAGAATGGTTGTCATAGGAACACAGAATGGTTGAGGTTAGGACTTCTTGAAGTCATCTTGTCCAATCCTCCCTGCTCAAGCAGGGACACCTAGAGCCAGTTGCCAAGACTGTGTCCAGATGGCTTTTGAATATCTCCAAGAATGGAAACTCCAGGGCATGTTCTTCCACCAAGTCATACTTAAGGGCTATAATATTATGGCATGAAGCTGAGTCAGGGGAGGTTTAGATTAGTTATCAGGGAAAAGTTTTTCACCTAGAGGGTGGTTGGGCACTGGAAAAGCGTCCCCAGGGAAGTGGTTGCAGCACCAAACCTGTCTGAGTTCAAGAAGTGTTTGGACAATGCTCTTAGGTACACGGTGTGACTTAGGGATGTCCTGTGCAGGGCCAAAAGTTAGACTCAATGATTCTGATGGATCCCTTCCAACTGAGCATATTCTGTGATTCTATGATTTGAAAGGCAGATTCACCAGGAAAGGGGTGTGAGGGAAGGTGGAGGGAAGGGGCCACTTTCCACATGCCAGCAGCTTTGCACTCTGGTCCTGCAGTTGGAGCAAGGGCGTTGTTGTCCAGCTGTAGCACAGCAGACACTTCCCAAGGAAGGCTGTAGGCAAAGTTAGAAACTAGGTTCAGAGACTGTGACTACATTAGCAAGTAGCACACTGCAAAAGAAGAAGACCAGCTGGTGCTGAGAATTGATATTATCACCATAGACACTCTGACAGTCTACCTAGAACTAATTCTAGTTTGGTGCTGGGGAGCTGCATGTCCATTCGTGGTCAGAGAACCCTCAGTGCACTCTTGGAAGACATCTTCCAAATTAATTTCAAGGTAGAAAATACCCAGTTCAAAATCTCCCACTCTGTGATGTGACCCAAAATCTGGCAAGTGAAAATGACAAGTAGATTTGTTTCCAAACCATACGCTTAATTTAAGCCAAAACAATAATGTAGATGCATCCAGAGAGGACAGCATCTCTTTTAGATGTGCTAGGAGACAAGAGCAGACACAGACATTGCTGAAGTTTTCCTTTCTGTGGATGCTCATTCTTTTGGGGTTTTTTTGTTTGGTTTTTTTTTTTTTTTCTTTTTTTTTTTATTTTCTAGGAGGTTATGAGTGTCTGAAAGTGCAGAGGTCAAAATGGTGGTTGCTTAGGAGATGTTCCTAGGAATCTGGCTGCTGTAAATTAAAACTATGTCACCATTGTAAAGCAAGGAATTCTCAAATAGGCAGTAAAAATAGACACAAGGCATTAGTAAAACAAGTATGAATTGGGGCCATGCTGTTTGCATCCTTCAAACTCACCACTGTGGTGCATAGAACTTGAAGAATCTCACTGTCAGATAACCGCCACATGCTGGGCATTGTATATAACTGGAGCGGAAGAAAAATGAGACAGGCACGCCCTTTGTGACTTTCGTTTCTTAAAAAAATATTTCTCACTCTTGGTAATAAAAACTTAGAAGTTTGGGGTTTAGATCTGCTTAATATTGTAGGGTTGATGACTTAATTTTTTAAGAACATGTAAATAGTTTCTCATATATATTTAGTATATATATATCTTTTCTATAACGCCTATGATATAGATAGACAGATAGGTTACTTTAGAAAAGATTGACTCATTTTAAAGTGGTAAATAGAAGTCAAACTGCCTCATCTTCTCTTTGATGTCTGTGTTTGACAAAGCACTTTGAAATTTTCTCTCTCTAGATTAGGTCCTTCTGTGTGTTCTATTATATAATCTGTAGTCAAGCAAGAGTTTTCAGTTGCACCTTGTGGCTTGCCATAAGGAATTAGTAAAGATCTGAAGCTAGAAACTGAAAGAAAGCAGGTTTAGATTAGATACTAGGAAGAAATTCTTTTCCTATGAGGGTGATGAGGCACTGGAAAAAGTTGCCCAGAGAACTGTGGATGCCCCATCCCTGGAATTGTTTAAGGCCAGGTTGGATGGAGATCTGAGCAACCTGGTCTATTGAAAGATGTCCCTGTCCACGGCAGGGGGCTTGGAACAAGATGATCTTTAAGGTCCCTTCCAACCAACCCAGGCCATTCTTTGATTCTGTGATTTCAGGTCCTCCAAATGCTGAACCAATGGCTTGTGTTCTTTTGGTAGGAAAAACGGGAGGTTTGGCCATTAAGAGCAAGAGGAGTACAAGCAGTGCAGAGAAATGAACAATGAGGCTTGAATACAAATTGTTAATTCTGAGGTTTGTATTGATTTAGTGTCTTTAATTCTTAATTTAGAAATGATTGCACTAATGTGTGAGCTAAAGGGGGAGGACAAGGCAGACTGAGCAAACAAGAAAAGCAGCAAGGATGGGGTAGCAAACTGGAATTCTACTCCAAGCAGAGTCTGGGATCCTGGAGCCTGTGAAGATGCTTCTTCTTGCTGCCTTGGGAGTGAGGATTTCAGCCACAGTATTTAAGAAGGATTCAGGAACAACATCAAAGGTTGACACAACTTAAAGAGTCTCCTTTATTTTTTTTTTCTCAAGCAGTTTCACACTGTTAAAAGACATGGGAACATGCTTGCCTAGGCTTTGCCACTGCAGTATTTTAAGTCATATGACAAGAGCAGTCTCTTGATTGTTGAATCCCACTGGACAGTAAATTAACTAAAAATTAGTTAATAAAATCCATACTTCACCATTTTTGTGGCAAGCTGCCATTTAAAAATACTTATTGGAGCTGTCTATCACTGCTGCATTTAATCTTTCTGAATTCTCAGTGTGCTGGCCCTCTTGGGATGCTGGATGGCCTTTTTCCTGGTGTTCTGAATCCCCTGCAGAATATGAGCATATCTAACTAAATCAGCATCTTAACCAAAACAGTCTCATCCCTGAATAATGGGGCTTACACCACCGTGTCTCATTGTAGCATCACTAGAGTGACAGAAATGGAAATGGAGCAGGATTCAGCCCTATGCTGCTTTCAAGTAGTTTTGCAGTTTCCTTGTCAATCTGTTGGTACTGCAGCCCACATGTAGAGCAATCTATTTCCTCCAGTACTTTAACAGAGCCACACTAATTACGATGAAATCCACTTGGGTGTCTATTAGTATTAATTAAGGCATTGCAACTTTCAGATGAATAATCTTCTGTCTTCAGCAGACCCTGAGCAGAGTTATCAGGTACATGAAAGGTAAAAAGCAGAGGACAAATCAGGAAACATTATTTTTTCAGCATAAAGATGGTTGCTGACCCTGTTGTTTTCCTATCTTCTGTCATGCCAAGAGATGATAAAAGGTGAATTATTTTCATTTCAGTTTTAGTGTCAGATTTGCATCTCCCTTTCAAAAAGCACTCAATCCTAGAAACAGTCAACTAGCATTACTGAAAAGGTACACTTGCAAACAGATGTTCTTGCCAGTAGTGTTCATCTGATAAACCTGATTATTTCATCCTTGCTGTTGGCTGGCAGTGGGGAGGAAAAGGAGGACGCTGAAGGGTGAAGAAAATTTTGGCATAACAAGAACAGGAAGATTTGCTGAGATTATTTCTTCAGTATTTCTCCTAAGTATGTCCCCTCTCACTGGACCTCTTCTCTTGCCCTACTAAGGTTATACCTAAAGGTAAAGAGCTGTGCTCATTTATCATACCTGGCATCTGGTGATTTCATAGGGCTGTGGCATCCTGCTGGTAACTTTAGCAGAATAATTCCTTGCCTTCTACTGCATTGCTGGCAAGTATCTAGGTCATTGCATCCATGAAAAAACCTTAGTGGGATTGTTCCTAGACATGGTATAAAGCATGATTAGTATACTCATGGAGATCTCAGTGTGTGCTTAGTACATCTGTTTATCTTGCCCAGTGGAGTCTATAGGCTCAGACTCTGCCTTGGGGAAATTCTCTGTCAGCCTTGCCAGCTGGATACATCACAGTTATTTTACCCTCAGCCTCAGGAAAATAAAGCCTCCTTGCTGGGCCTGTGGTACCATGGTTAAGAGAAGGGCCTCTTCTCCTTCGTGGCATCCTGGAAGAACTATCAATCACAGCTTGACTTTTGGCCTTTTCATTGGGTAGCAAGCTGTGTACTATGTGCAATAAAGATGTGAGTTGTTTTTTCATTCCAGCAAGGGTATCTGTGCATGCTGCACCTTAACCTGCCCTGTGCTGCTGACCTTGCAAAAACAGGATTTGAAGGATTGTTTATACAACTTTCTTTCAGCAGGTCCTCAGCAGTGCTGCCCACATCTCACAGCAAGGATGATGGCACATCGGGTGGTTGGCATGAGCTATGAGACTGGACTGACTCTGAGATCCAGCTTCAGCTTTTTCCACCTTTGATGATGTAGACCCCTCTACTTTTGAGTACTGCCTAGTGGGGAACCCACTGGACAGACGTACTTGGCCACTGGTACCTGTTATACAGACACCATGCAGGGGTTTTTTACTGAGCAGGTCATAACATATAGAGAAACCATTCCTGTTGTCTGTGTTACTCCTTTCACACTGAATAACCCCCAAGTCCATCTAACTTTATGCAGGGCTTTTTTTTTTTCAGTTTTACAGTTTATTACTTTACCTTATCTCCCCTTACTCATCCTATCCTTTCAGATCCTGTCAGTTAGTTGGATTTGTTGCCCATTTTAAAAGGTATTCTGTTTTTTGACTGTATTCTACTTGCAGGAAATAGCTTAATCAAATATGAAGCACTTGAGTGCCTGAAAGCTTGTCCATTTTTGCTAAATCTGGTCTGTGTGACTAATTAACATTGCTGTTTCAAGCTGCTCAGCAGTACAGGCAAAAATTATTTTTGCTGCTTCAAAAGTAAAGACTTCTGGCAAAAAAGAGGCCAAAGCTGGGGGAAAAGTTGAGATGGGGAGATCTGCAGATCTGCTTCCCCTGTGGAGCCTGGAGGGCTGAAAGCAGCAGCTCCATCAGGGGGAGAAGATGCTTCTCACTCCTTTCTTTGGAAATACTTTCCCTGTTTTCCCATCGCTTTTGTGAAGCGGCAGCCACTATGCCAGGGCTCTATATGGTCACTAGAAGGAGCGGGGCCATTTTACGTCTGCAGGCAGTGTGGTTTGTTGCCCTCAGAGACCTTCCACTTTGCCTCAGTCCACAGTTGGCCTTCATCTACAAAAAGAAACTACTGCTTGGGAGTCTTACTTCTGTTGTATCTCAGCTGCAAGAGGAAACTTAATCAACTCTGAAGAGACTATCTGAGAGCAGTTGTCAGCCAGAATTGATATAACAGAAGAGCAAGAAAATTATAATCATACTTTACAATCTATTGAGGCAAATTCTCTAGGTAGGTGGTCATGCCGAAGAGCAGTCTTTGAAAAATCCAGGTTATTTTATTGATGCCCCATCTCTTGAACATATTCTGAGAATGGAGGATTAATATTCTGGGAATAATATAGATCAGAAAACAATATAGTTTGTTATTTGTTCAGCTTCAGAGAGACTTTTGTCTCTAGCAATCAGAAAAGGGAGGAGAGCGTGGGGGTGTATTACATGTGTTGCATGGCATGCATTCAGTGCTGTAACGATGGTTAAAAATTCTTTGGCCTTGGAAAACAGCCTGAGGGATGCAGTGTTATACTTCTAGCTGAACTACAGCTTCCATATGAATGGCATGGCTGTATCTTGACTATGTTATCGATTTTCTCAGGATGACTCCAGTGAGGCACGTGAAGAAACGTGGCTTTCCTACTAGATGCTCAGCAGCAAGCTGTGTGCAAAATTCCAGTTTTCAAAGCAGTTTATCCTATCCTTTCTATGTGAGGAGTTCTAAAAGAACCAATGCCAGTACATGCTAAACCACTCTAATTCTGGGCCCCAGACAGTGGACAAATGGATCAGACCTTTGGGCAGAGTCAGAATTACCCAGTGCTTTCCAGCACTGGTACAACCAACAGATTCAAGAGTCACAAAACTAAAAATACTTTCAACTTTTAAAAGTGGAAGGTTCATCCTAAACATAGACTTATAGTTTGGTGTCCTAGCATTTATATAGCACGTTAAGACAGTTGATCTAATTTTTACCCACAGGGTTCTCAGAGGCAGGTAAAAGATGTTCTTTGCTTAGAAAAATGTACTGTTACCCTGATGTAGGTGCCTTGCAATGAGTGTAGGCATATGTCTTATGATGTGTCTTGTTTGTTGGCTCAAATAGGCCAGCAATTCACAAACTCCTGTCTCTCTTCCCAGGGCTGTAGTGTTGACACTGACATTTTAGACTCATCTAACACACATAACTTTGCAGAAAGCCAAAAGATGCCCTGGGCTAGCAAGTGAAATTCAAATGAATCTTCATTTCCAAACACATTGGATGCCTGCAATGGCATGGTAGGGTTAATGTCTTCCCAGAGTGCTTGAAAAACCCAACTAGAATGGTGCTCCATGGTGGGGCTTTTTTAAAGGGCTGAATACAGGAACATTTTAGACCTTTTTTTCCCTTTTTCTTTCTCTTCTTTAGACAAGTGTGAATAAAGCGAGAGACAAAAAAATCTTTGTATGCTGTAAACAGAGATCTAGAAATTGAGGGGACTGATGTCAATGGCTGCTGGCAGTGTGTTATAAATGTCATTTCTGGGCTGGAGTTATTCCAGTAGTGAGGGTCCTGCCATTGCAGTCCCACTGTTAGTCAATACCCACGATTGTAATATGCTAAAACATAATACAGGCGTTCATAAGTGGGTGAAAGGAGATGATGAACAGTGAGAAATTTCACCCATTGGCTGCTCATCCCATTGCCTGGTCCTTGGTTGGGGTTTGGGCTGAATTACCCTGTGTTTTGGGTACCTAACTACCAAAGGAGGGTTTCCTCAATCATAAATGGCTCCCAATGGAAATTTCTAAGACTCTTTGTTCCCTTTGAACAAATTCCAGTTTCAAATTTCAAACAGTATTCCTGAGGCTGGAAGCATAAGTGCCATTGACAAAATCAAAATGTTTTGCAGGGAGAACAGCATGGAAATTTATGCATTGAGCATCTTGAACAGGGAGCACACCATTTTTCTCAGTTGCAGCAGGCAGAAAAAGTTTGATATTTGTGCTGGAAACAAAGGAAGGAGAACTGGATATCTACAGAAACATAACTTAATTGCTTTGAGACATGCAGGTGCAAGGCTGGAAGAATACCCAGCCACACATTGGCCATATCCACACTGAGCCAGGTCAGGGGCGTCCCCATCACACTGACCCAACATTACATGTTTCATGAGTGCTGGAACCATAAACTTCCTTTTTATTCCACTCTGATCTGCTGTTCACTGGTGCTGGCAATTTTTTTTGTTTTTATTTCTACTAAATAAATAAATAAATAAGTATTGCAGCCCAACTTTTTAAGGCTGTTCCCTCCCTGCCTGTGTGCAGAGGACTGCAGATCTGTGTGCGATATAATGAAGGCCTAGGGGAGAATATTAGCACTTCTGAAAAGAGCTCAGGGAATACTGGTTTTTGCTCTGACAGCTGAAGGCAGAGGAGAGTTTTTCCTTTCATGTTTGTTTTCAGTACATAAAGTGATTGAAAGCAGCTTCCTAAAGAGGAGGATGGGGAAGAAGTGATGAAAATTTTTAGAATTTCTAATCTGCTGCCTTAATTTTGCTGCTCCTGCACTCTCTTATGGAGTCAGAGAGAGGAGCAGAAGATGGGGATGCTGTTTTTGTGGGCACAGCTAGGAAAGCTCTGCAAGAGAGACCACCGTGGGGAGGGAAGGGAGCTGCTTTGGCCAGAGCCAGCACCCCCAGTGTGCTGAGCCCTGCGCAGGCAGGTACCAGTTGTGGTAACACCACCCCAGGGCCACCCTGCTCCCTCCCACAGCACCCCCAGCCAGCAGTGGGCTGAGCACCACAGGGCTGGGCCCAGGGGCAGGAGAGGGGAAACACCACCAGGAAGGAATGAAAAAAGAGAGGAGAATAGGCTGGCAGCTATCTTTTGAAGGAATGCTCTCATGTGGGCTGGGTGGATCCACCTGGGTTTGGTTCAGTTCTTCATCCTCAGAAGCAAAGCACTCAAATTCATCAACACAGATGGAGTGAGGACAGACTTGCTGTAGCCACGATGGCACATCAAGCTAGATTCCCTGTAATGCAGGCCACTTCTATAGTGCCCACACGTTAGACTCTCTTCTTACTTTTTGGTTACTTAAGTGACAATACTCGAGTGTCATGTACCCTGATAAAATAAACCTGACTCACCCTATAGAGAGGAAGGCAAGGCAGGTTTCTGCAGCACTGCTGCTCAGCTGGTAATGAGAATGCAACAATAACAAAAGTAAAACTTTGTGGGCTCTGTAGAGCTCCACAGAGCCTGCCCAGAAGCCTGTTCCAGTCTGTAGTATTTGTCAGGGGAAAAACATTTGTTTGGCCCTCAAAGTGTGTTAGCTGGATACTTTAGAAAAAATGGTATTTTAATGATTAACATGGTAAGGATGAGATTGACTGCATCCTGTTCTTTGGCCATGGCCATCTGGGGCCTTGCTACCTGTGTCCTGCAGCTCTGGCTGCTCCATAAGCATTCACCTGGAGAGGGACCACAGACCCCTGGTCCAGTTGCTGGCCCACCTGGAGTTTTGCCAAGTCCTAATCCAAAACACCTCTCCTGGCCCAAATCACAAAGTGTATTGAGAAGTCCCCTAAGCAAGCTTTGATCAAGTTAGGACTGAGTCCAAAGCCCCTCTGCATAACTAGGAATCATGCCTTGAGCTTTCATTTGGCCTGCATCAGGCTGTCTGCCCCATCCAGCTGCAGAGAGGAGCTCAATTTCTAGGACTAGTCTGACACCTTCCTTGGCACAAAACAACTGAGACAGGGTGGCCAAGAGACCTGAGAGAGCCCTGTACCTCCCTCTTGCCTTGAGCTCTGAACTGATCCACTTGTTTTGAGTGATGTCAATCAGGATGGTTACAACCCCAGACCTGTTATTAATAATCTACTATTAATATCCCTTCTGCAAGCATGGAATAGGGTTTTCCCCCACTTGCTGCCTTCTGATTTATTGGACTCTTACTGACACTTCCCCCTTCACCTGCATATAGTCAGTCCATGCAAAGTGTCTTCAGTATGCAGTGCATTAGAAATGTGTAACTGTGACTGTTTGATAACAGAGATGACAAAAAAGCCACGTGGAGCTGGATAGGATAGCCACAGTTGCCCTTACCTTATGTGTCAGGTTACTTGTTGAATAACAATTCAGAAGCAAGAGCTTGGCATCCTGAAATAACTCACTGCTTTTAGCTAGTTCTTAATGAAAAAGGAAGAAGGATGGTGTGTGTTGACATATATATGGCACAGAGAGGACTAACAGCAGCCAGTTAATAATCTTTGTCTCCCTCAGTGCTGGCACAGGTTTAAAACAAATGCACACAAAAACCATCCCAGACACGTGTGCTCACAGATGTCTATGCACGCAGGCATGGTTTAGCATGAAGAATCACATAAATTAGCAGGATTATAATTACTCTTTTTAATCCTTTTGCTTTGAACAAACAAGCTTTAATCAACAGACAGGAAGCCTGTTTAAAACCTGAAATATAATCCAAGGTCAGAAACTAAGGGTCACCACCCTTGACCATGGACTGAACAACCAGGTGTGACTAAGACTTGTAGTGAAAGGCAGCCTCTCCCCCTTCCCCCAGGCACCTGAGGGGCACCATGGCCAAACAGGGATATGGGGCTCAGCATCTCACAGCAGCCCAGTGTTTGTAGAGCCCTCGGGGCTGCAAAGGCAGCCGCAGGTGGGGGTATGTCAGCGCCTCACTCCTCAGGAACAAGGCAAGCAGCCATGAAGAGGAGGGGTGAAAAAAGCAGGAAGCTTATAAAAGCAGTTCGCCTCTCCAGGGATAATTGGGGAGGGGTTAGAGTTAATTAGTTTATATGGGTAACAGAGGTTAATAGGGTTCTTGTTTTGGTTTTTCTCTTCCTTTGATGGAGTGTGTCAGTTGTTTAAAGCTTACAAGCTGCTGAGATAAAAAGCAAGTTAAGGATGTGATCCAGGTGTTGCCAAGAGTTGAGGCAGAAGTGTTAAAAGAAAAAGCTTAGAAGGCTGGATGGGAAAAAAAAAAAAGAAAGGTGTGCATTAAAAAAAAAATCCAACCCAAGCCTTGCATTTTTTGTGAATCAGGTGTTTAACTAGTGGACAAAAAAATTGCAAGAGCAAACAATGGAGATATTAAGAGCAGCCCTCCTCCGTATCTTTTTATTGACATGCACAAAAGTACTGCTGTACAGCTTGCTGCTCCTTATCAATAAACAGGAGCAGACTGAGAGTTCAGTGCTTGTTTCATGAACTGCACAACTGCTTTTTTTGCCCAGGCAGAGTAACTCATGCTCTGATGTCCCTAGACTCTGAAACATACCTTGCAGCTATATGAAAAACTTTCTGACTTGTGTCAGATCTTGAGCAGGAGCCTTCCAGAAATGCTGGGCTCACAATCAAAGCTCTGGTCTTCCCCCTGGCACCACAGGGATGTGAAAACTGACTAGAATTTCCTCATGATGATGTATTCATATAAAAGTCAGTAAAAAAAGTAAAAATATCCACAACAAGTTATTCCACCACCTCTGACTTGCTGATTCCTACATGTGCCCCCAATTCCTAGTGCCACTAAATTTTTAGTGAACATTTCTAAGCTCTGTTCCTCCTTTATACCCTGCTGTCTCTATTTCTGTTTATATTTACTGACCACTCTCTTCCACTGCTTCAGCCATCACCTGTTTAACCTGGAACTATAGATACGAAGATCACCAAATTTCAAAACCCCTTCTTCACAGACACACCCATGAGGTCTCTGCTTAGGAGCAGCAGTTCACCTTTCACTCCTAATGTTAGCAGGTCAGTTTAGAAGGAAAATGTTCATGTTTTATGGGAGGGGACTTTCCACACCAAATGGCTTGTCTTTGCAGATGTAACCATCATCCTTCCTAAGAGTTGGGACTGGTTGCAAAAGCAGAAATCACCCTTAAGAAATGTGTGATTCAGTGCCCTGCAACCAGCAGCAGAATTTGCACCACAGGTGTTAGAGGGAAAAACACCCAGTTAGCCAGGCAAACAGCTTGTGTAATGAAGTAAATTACCAGGAAGTGGCATGAAAGTGTTTAATCCTGTGTATCATCAAGTTCAGAGGTATTCAAGGATGCCCTGTTGGAGCCTGCAGCATCAGGAGGAGAATGGCAGTCTGAGGGAGCTAAAGTTGTTGAAGGAGATCCTTGGGCATATGAAGGCACTGAGAGCTTCCATCACCACTGTGGGAAAGCTTGTTAGGAAAACAGTCCTTTTCTAAGCTGCACATACTGCTAGGTGCTTCTAGTTCCAAAATATTTTGTAGACAAGCCTCTTGGCTGTTTTACAGGAATCATCCAGTCGGAAGCTAGCATAACCTGCTGCTGCTTTTGCTACTGCCTGGGGAATAATTTAAAAATATCCCCCTGAAGAAAGAGCAAATAGTACAGCTCTGTATTCAACCTTGCTAAAAAGTGAGATTTGGAGCATCTGGTCCCTGATGTTTGTGGCCTGCTCCAGCTCTTTCCTAGGACATTTTTAGTACAAGTCAGATGTGGGGAAAGAGGAGGAGAGAAGATTCCTCTCACAGTCACTGAGAACTTGAAAAGAAAGTCCTGCAATCCTTTCAAATGCATCTGGCCCAATGTCCTGTGCTTCACAGCTCCCCTTGCTTGCCAGGTTATGAGTAGAGCAGTGTGGTCACTTCTGCTGCAGCCTCTCTGCATCTGTCTTTTGCCCCTTGTTCCTTGAGGGGAGCAGCCTTTCCAAAAGAAAGTAGCCCTGAGTTCGTAATACCCAGACCTGGAATATGCAAGAGGAAAATGCAAGAGGAGTGCATTTACCATCAAAGGCAGAGGGAAAAAGGTGGAGAGGCAGTGGAGAACTTGTTACCACCAACCAGCTCTTCATTTTTTGTGGAGAAAGTTTCAAGAGCAAAGGAGCACTAACCCAGAAAAAGAGCGATCAAATGTGCTAAAAAGCACTGCTTTCCACTTGCAAAAAATCCTGTTTAGTACATGTTTATGAAACTTGTCTCAGATGTTCTAAAAATAACCCTGCAGGAGCAAGTCATCAGCTCCCTCCAGGAAGCCCTACACGTTCCTAGCAGAGAAGCGCAGCTTAATCCTGATTTTCACAAAAAGAACAATTATTTTTAGTGCTTTTAAAAATAGACTTTAGTTGCCCAGTGCTGAGTTGTCAAAGCAAAACATGAAAGATGTGTCACTTCACAGGAATGTGGCACAAGTTGATGTGTTCCGAGTGACCAGAACTTCTGACATGGTGGTGGTTCAGATGTGTCAAGAGGTGTTAAGATAAAGATTTCAGGCAAGGCTTGTGGGGCAACGATAAGATGAAAAAAGGGGTCTGAGGAACATCCTGACAGTGATGAAGGGTGAGACAGAGGAATGGGACATCCTAGGGAGCAGTATTGAACCTGTACGAATAAGAACAGAGCCAGAGCACAGTGCCTTCTCCTGGCTGAGGTGCCAGGATATCTTCAACAGGACAAATGTTGCACAGCCAGTTGGATAGTTGTAAGGAATGTAATTGGGTCTGGTTATGTCATGACAGAAGCCCAGTTAAACTTGGTCCTAGTGAAATCAAAAGCCCAGCTCTCATGGACTTCAATCACTCAGTGCTCTGTCATCTGGACTGTGATAGTACTATCTCCTGTGGTTTGTAGATGGGTCTTGGAGCACAAATACTTGGGAAGCATTCCTGCTTGTTGTGTATTGAAACTTAATAGACTTCCCAGATTTCCCACCTACTCCGCACATACTAAAGCTTTTGCAAGGAAGTCAGGAGTGGTGGCAGCTGGCTTCTGCCAGGAGTGGTAAAGGTCTCGTGAAAGGCTGAATACCTCACAGATCCAACACTGGCCTAGCTGGAAAGACCCACCAGAAGCATGGCCAAACAGAGCACGGCCTCAGCATTTGCTCCCTCCTCTGAGGGTTTATCTCCAGTAATCACCTTAACTCTGGCACTTTGACTCCTAGTGTAGGTTAGTCATCTGGGTGACTATTGCCTTTCAAAGGTGTCAAAAATCCTAATGCATCTTGCTGAGAACATGGAGGAAGACAAAAGGAAAGCAAGAGTTTCCTAAGCTGACTTTGCTGATGCAGAAAATAGGCCATGTAACTACAGTTCAGCTCTTACTTAGGATGATCTGTATCATATTTTTGTAGCTAGCTTTTTCCAAATACAACTATCTCCAACAATGCTTCAGACAAGTACCTTACTAGTGTATACTTCCCACGCATCATTTTACTGATCGGCTCCAAAGGATGCAGCTGGAAGGTCTCAATTTGGCTGATATGCCTTGAAAGTGATGGGATAGAGCTCATCTGTCAAACAAAGCTGAGAGAGATATGAGATACTTATCTCTTACAGACAAAACACCTGGCTGTCTGGCTTTGTGAATGCTAATTTTGCGACGTCAAAAAAAAAAAAAAAAAAAACACAAAAAAAATGTTCAGAAAACCCCCATCAGTTTCCTACAAAACTAAAATAAAATTATTTCTATCACATTTCCATCAGCCTGTATTTCAGTTATTTAAAATGCAACTTAAAATACATGGAAGAAGTGGTGATGAATTACCTTCGTTTTCCATGGTTCTAAGTATGTTTAATTAGTATTCACTTAAATATATTTATATAATATTCACTTGTGAACTTGTGAGGTTTTTCCCTTTTTGTGTATGTGTGTGTATGTTTTCAAGCATTTTTAGTCACATCATTCAAACTAGGCTGGGTACATAAAATCCTCCTTAATAATCTAAGTTGTCAAAACTAAGAGCATTTTTAAAATTATCACTAGAGCCTCAAATTGAATAATGATGAAAATATTGAGATATATTTGGTCTGCTGTGGTAAACATGCCTTGCATATGACTCAGCAAGTGTAGTTTTTGTTATTCTTGCCTTCTGTTTTTCATGCAGTCCATTGCTTCTACTCCCCCAAGAAGATGGATTTTGATATGAAGTCTCTGAAAAGTACAGTGCCTTATAAAAACAGGACTTATAAAAATAGGACTGACTTACTGAAACACAACTCTGTCCTAACTAATGTGGGTAAACAGATTCCTTTCTAGAGGGAAGCAGCAGCTCACACAGGGAAGAACCACCCCTGCTTTCAAAACTGGGCAAAGCTCAGTTTCATACTCATGGATACTTTAAGCTGTAACACCTTTAAATTATCCACCATGAACTGTCAGTAAGATAGTTCAGTTTAGAGCACAGTTAATGAAAAAATAGAGTTTTGTGACAGCTACCGTTTGTGTTTCTCTCTTTGCTTCGTATTTAATGAGCAAAGACACAGAAACCTCTGAAACAGAAGTAGCAAGCTGCAGTAGCCAATTAAACAAGAGAGGATAACACCACCTCTATAGGGCCACAAAGTCACAGATGTTGATACTGCAGGTAGGAACAGAGATCTATAGCCAGAGCTGACTTGTGCCCCAGGTTTAAACCAGCATTACACCTAAGGCTGGACATTAAAAATCCCATTGGACTTTCTAGAAACTAAAAAGGTAATTCTTTGCCCTAAAAACGAACAGGCCCCCTGAATTCTTGCAGGGTTTTCCTGGCTGCTCACTGCTCAGCCGCAGGGCTTTGTCCCTGGAGGCGCTGGGTGCAGGCACCCCTCCCGGGTGGTATGTTAATCAGTACTTGCTGTACCGTGGAGTGGACCCATGCTCTTGAAACAGAGATCTTCCCTTGCATCTTCCCAAAGTAACTTATAAGCAGTCACTGCCAAAGTTTTGGAGGCAAGCTAAATATTAGATGTCTGTAAGCTTAATTGCAAGCTGGAGGAAGGCGGGCAGGAGGAACATAGAGCAGTTCACTAACAAGCGTCATTGTCAAACCACTCTAGCTTTGAAAGGGAACATTAAGGTGTCATTTACTCTGTGCCCTGGCTTCCTATAGAGCACTGCTAATGAAAGACCTCTTTGTGTGTGCGGTCACTAACTACAGAGAACAGTCAAAGACTTTGTGGACATAACCATAAAAAAGAGAGCCTGTAGGCCAGAGCCGTTCCTACAATTAGCTCCTGTCTGTGTGAGTGGAAGCACCTGCTCTTGCTGCGGTGCTTTTCAAAACCAGAGACTTTTAAACCTCTGTCTGCTCCAGGGGTTGCTTTTTCCATTGAATGACTTGCCTGTGTTCCCACGTGTGCACATATTATATTCCAAGCTCGGTGAAAAACACTTAAGAGAAAATTGCAAGAGGAGATAAGGACAAGCCACACACTTGCTGAGGGCAGTATGTTGGAGAGGGGCCACACAGGCTTTGCAGATGTGACGGACACTCCTACAGATCTATGGCCCTATGAGTTTTTAAACATCTTTGTTCTCGTTGACTGTGTTTGCTGTGGTAGCAGCCACGCGTGGCAGGAGCAGGAGCTGTGGAGGTTGCCCGTGGCACCGCACTGGGGCCGTGCCTCTCAGGCCCTGCTGCACTGCACAGCTCGGGCACCACAGCTTGGAGCTGCCCTGCCCTCACCGTGCCAAGGAGGGAGGTGATACTGATGCTGATGCTCTGCAGCTCAGGGCCGCAGGTATGGAAAGGACTGGGTTGTGAAACAGGGAGTTAATCAACCCTTGGTGGCACGTGTATCTCAACACACACGAGAAAACAGCTAAACAAACTTCCACAGTGAGAAATTACACCTGTGTTAAACGTAAGTAAAATGTAAGCACAAGTCCATTTTTAAGTGTGCCTATAATGCACACAAAGGTGACTGAAGAGAAATTAGTGTAAACATTAAGATGTTTTTGACTTTTCAGCTGTTGACATCTATTTTGATACAAATCTGTTTTCATGCTAAATAAATCAGTACCAAATCGCTCTTTACTCAGTTGTCTGAATGTTTCAATTGTTTCAAGAGCATTCAGTAGGTTTTCAAACCTCTGAAATTATTATTGCTCCATAAATAGTGAGCTGCATGTTTAAAAAAAGTCAGAGTCATTGGAAAATCAACCTTGCCAAAAGATATCTCTTCTAAAAATCTGAGTTAATTTTAAATGTGTTGTCAGCTTACTGAGTTATTCTGCCTTTGATTGCCAGGAGAATTTAATTTTCCAGTTTCAAGTGAAATTCTTTAAGCAAGTCAGGTCTGGGCCTTATTATCAGATAATACCATTTGTGGAAAAGATGTATGCATAGAAGGTAAATCTCTGTCTAAATGGACAGCATATAACTGGCCAAAGTGGACTAGCACACCTGCCATCACAGGTTCCCTTCCATGCATTCAGCACTGGGCAGGCTGGACTGACTTCAGGAGCAAATTCCTGGGCACTCATATACACTGGGCAAGATGAATTTCAAATTTGAAATGTCTGAGGATATAAATAGGATAAAAGTGGGTTTAAAAAAATCCACACTTTGGTGTCATGGGAGAGGATCTTTTGCTTGCTGTAGAGGATGCCTGAGCTTGGCAAAAGCTCAGCAGAATTAAGAGCAAAGGCTTTCAAATTTGCATTACATTACAGCCCATCTGACTTTATCTTCATTTCAATGGATTTTTAAACATATACCATAACCCACCTGTCAGCGAGGTGGTTATTTTGCAATTAAAAAAAATTAAGCCACTCCAGCCCTCCAACAACAAATTGGTAGTAGAAAGGAGGGAATAAAAAAAGCATTTTATTGCAATAATTGCTTAATGCAGTTGTTTATTTAGTTCCTGCTGTGTAGCATGAATTAGAGGGCTGTTGCTGAGGGTTGTCAGTCAGGAGACAGGAAGGAAAGACAGCTCTCACAGCTGGTGGCCTTTCACCTCTGGGAACAGGAGCTCGATCTGCCACAGGGAGCTTCCCTACGCCTTGATGGCCAATCTTCAGGCAAGAGAAGTTTTGATTTGGGCAACTGAGAAGATGTAGGTCAGAGCTGAGGCAGTGATAGAGCTTGCCAGAGGGATCTTGTATAGCTCAGGAATGGGCTAAGTCGGTGTGCACGAGCACTGAAATTAATACTCCAGAAAACTCTGAGTGTGGAAATATCCAAGTTATGCAGTAGATGGGATTTTAAACAGCCCCTTGGAGTCTGGGAACATATATAATCAGCATCATGAAAGAGAAACCTGTACACCTTTTAAAAAAGCACAGTGATGTAGATCCTACTGTAAGCCACATTATTCTGTATTTTCTTAGTCTTCCAGTTATTCTCCCTTTGCTAGTTCATGTTCTTCTTAATTTTAGCCATGTATTTTCCTGAGGGCAGGCTTTGGTCTCTCCTTGCTAGGAGTAAGGAAAAGAGGGGTGGGGAAATACTCTTGGCAGGCACTGCATTGCAAAGGCTGAATTTAAAAAGTCCTGAGCATTTTCTTTGTGGAGAGTCTCCCTGTCAAGCTCAGAGGATGCTCTATGTCCCCTGTGCTCCTTGCCTTCCCAAGGGGGGCTGCCTTGCTGGCAGAACAAACATGCATGCCTGAAAGAGAGCTGAAAGACAGCAAGTCTGGGTATTTTCATTTTAAAGAAGTAACCAGGGTTTGTATTTTGCAGCTTATCTCCCTTAGTCAGACAGCTGACAGGCTGCTTGACTCTACTGCAGGCCGGACTGCCAAACTTCTGACTTCAAAAAGAAGCATTCTGGACCTTCTAAATGCAAAAAGACAAACATAAAAGGAGATGACAGTGGCTGCACTGTCTTCTCTACAGAAAGGTTGGATCACCTGTAAAGCCCACTAGTGAAAAATGGTGTTTTTTGTGAGAAATAGCGTGATGCTGTCAGTGCTAATGCAGTCTCTCTTTCTGAAAGCCAAGCAGCTTTGCAGAGCTCTTTGCCTGGGTGCCATAACTGGATTTCTTGGCATCACGGAGTGGTGAGTCCCCATGCTGAGCACCAGATAAACAGGAACTTACAGGTTATGAGATGTATTTCCCCATCCCCTCTGCAACATTTATTCTGGCCATGTCTGCCTATTTCAGCTCCTTCTCCACCACAAGCCGTTGATCGATTGGATAGACGTGGAAAACATTTCCAGAAATGAACATGTCATCTGCTACTGTTTGCTAAAAGGCATCCCTCTGCTCTAGAGGGAATTACAGCTTCCATCTGCTCCCTAATATGAAAAACATGTACAGGCCCCCATGCAGCAGAGTCACTGTGTTAGGCTCCCTATACTCCTGGAGCCTGGTGAGTGTAGACATTTGATTCAAAGAAATCAGGCCACTGCTCTGCAATTACTTCATTAGGCCCACAGATAATCAGATGAAGGGTGGTCTGAGATTTGAAAATCCAGGCTGTTGGGACTTTGAAAGACATCCAATTCTTCACATTCTCTTTTACCTCTGTTTAGATGAAATACAGCATGTGCTTGAAGTTGAGAAATGTTAAGTTCCAGTGGGGAAATGTTTTTATTGTGCATTCAAATACTACACATATTATCCACGAGGACAAACTGCCCCAAATCCTTCATCTCATGCAGGCTGAAAACCTAAGTGTGCAGCTTTCCTCCAGCTTGGTGGCTGTAAGAAAGAGATTTGAACAGAAGAGTCATGAGGGGCTTGTGATGCCACACTCTTCCTCCATCCATGCATCTCTGTCTCCACCACTCACCAGGGCCTCTCTCTGCCTCTGCTGGCTTATTTGTGTCATAAAGTGGTTTTCTGCTGTCTGGGGCTTTAAGACAGGAGCTCCACAGCAAATAAAGGAATTAATATAATGAGGAAAAGCCACTGTTTGGCCTAATAACTGTACAATTAGTAATACTAAGAAGCAGATGAGGGCAGGCTTCTTGTTTGGCTGTAATCTTTTGGCATATCATATTTTAATTACAGACCGTGCTACCATCTGGAATATTAATAATCTTGTGCTGTCATTCTTCTTGATTATTTTGTCCACGGAGAATGAAGTCCACCTTTCTCTGTAGTTGTTTAATTATTTTCTTTTAAACTGTCTACATTATTTTTAAATACACTGTACTCGTTTTGATAGATTAAGCCTAAGTCAGACCCCAGTAACCAGAACTAAATTATTTGCTCTTAGTTCCATACATGAAAAAAAACTTGGGGTTTCTTTTGGTTTTTAAAAATTAAATTCAAAACTCATTCTGTTTCTTTAGGATTGCTTTAGGTTCTTTTGCAGTCACTCATTTCATTACTCACAAACACAGCCAAGCAGAAATAGATAATTTTTAGAAAATATGTCAATGAAGTGATTTCAATACCAATCTGAGAAGGAAGAAAAATCATAATTTTTGTTTTTGTTAATTAAGCTCTTGCTAAGAACTCAATACCATGAGGGAGATTGTGTAACTAGAGAGCAATTAGAAAGAGAAATGAAATAACTTGAAATAACATGAGAACACTGCAAGTGAAATCTTGTCTCTAAAACCAAATTGAGTTCTATTGTTGGTTCCCTATTGTTTATGTTGTAGAGATGCTCATTTTTCCTGAAACATTTAGCTGAAATTCATCAAACTGCAGTATGCTCTTGAGAACAGTGATACCAGAGTCTAGAATTAAACTACATGCATCTTCATATTAAATGTGGGTTTGCTTTTACAGGACAAAAATCAGGGCATCTCTCCATGATTTTTTTTCTCATGCTGACTGGGCAAATCCCTTTAAATCTCCATGCCTTAATTTCCCTGAAAGATCTATGAATAATGCCTGCTATTGGAAAGAGCAGAGACATTTACCATTGTTTTGAGATCTTTAACTAATTTCTTTCTCTAGGCAAAAAGTAATCCTTTTGTGTTCACATTATTCTCTATCTGGTTGGTGCTCACACAGATGGCAAAGTCTGCCACTTTGGACAGACTGCAACTTGCTATTGCTGGCTCTCTTCTCTTCTCTTCTCTTCTCTTCTCTTCTCTTCTCTTCTCTTCTCTTCTCTTCTCTTCTCTTCTCTTCTCTTCTCTTCTCTTCTCTTCTCTTCTCTTCCCTTCTCTTCTCTTCTCTTCTCTAACCTTCCCAAACCTTCCCTTCTTTATTACTAGGAAGTCTTGTTTCTCAAACACCAGTTAAGGAATTTGGAGGTGGCACTGTCGTGGAAATAATTGGAAAAAGCAATGAGATCCATGAGCAGTACTGAACAGGGAGACAGGGAGGCCTTGCCAGGTTGGAAAAATGCACGGAAAACAACAAAGTGAGATTTGACTTGTTAAAGCACAAGTTTAAGCTCTAGGGAAAAACATGAAACATAGTTTTGATGTTTTGAAGTGGAACACAGTTGCGCTAAAGGAGCATGTGGGAAGGTGGGCAGCGCTTCACTGACTGGCTTCAAAGAAGATTTAAAACATAAAGCGTTATGGACCGACTTCAGGACCCAGGGAGAGAAGTAATTCCTGTCTCCATGAGACTTGATTTATAACTGGAAGGTTGGGGTTAGTTCTGATCTGTTGGTTGCCAGAAAAATAGATGTAATTTGATTAGAGTTCAGTAAAGGGCAACAAAGATGGAGCTGGAAGGGTGCTAGACTGCTAGTTGTGCTTTGCAAGAATTAAACCTGGCTTGCTTGCCAGTGCCACAGCAGAGGAGGAGACTCAATAGTCTGCACCTGCAGAACATGTAAAGATCAAGGCAGGAGAAGATTATTCACAGGAGTAACCAGCAACTCTTCAAAGGGAAAAGAATCCTGATTTTTCCTGTACTGTGCAATAATTTTCAAAAGGAATAGTGAAGATAGGGCTGTTGGAGCAGTTCACATCAAATGACAGCAATCAGTGTGTGTAAAGCCTCTTAGGCCACACCATATCTGGTTTACTCTACTGAAAATACTAGAGCAGCTCCAGGCTCAATGGACAAAACCCTGCGTGAGTCACAGCTTGACCCATTTTCTCTGCTATTTATGGCAAAACAGCCTGCCACACCTGCCATAGCCCGCATGCTATTTATGGCTGGATGTTGGAGAGCAGTGGCATCCATGTGTACGTGACTGTGTTTCCATGTGAAATTTGGGTGACAGGTAGGGGACAAGGCAGGGCCGTGGTAGCGGTGGCCGTGGCGAGACCTGCGTGCCCTTGGCTGCCACACGCGTGGCCCGTGTTTGGCTGCAGTGAGACTGCATGACCCGGCCTGGGAGGAGCCGGTGGGGTGGGCTGCACAGCAGGACAACAAGATGCCACAGTCCCCCCTGACCCACGTCCCAGACACCAGAGGTTGGTCCAGGAGTGTGCTCCCCATGGTCCTCTTCTGAGTTTTGGCACCAAGCTGCAAGTCCTGTGAACATGAGGTCCCCGTGACATTCAGCTTTTCAGACCAGCTCCCATTGCCCAGCATCACTTGCTAACAGAGGGTCCAAGAGGAAGTTCTCTGAGGACCCAGATGCCCTACACAGGTGACAGCCATTGCCTTATCTAGGAGCAAGGCAGAAACAAATGCTAGTTCAGTGCCCAGCTTCTGGGCCATGGCTGCAAGTCACACTGCAACAGGATTTCTGCTGAAGTAGATAGGTCTTGGGAGAGTTAATGGCATTTCAGGAGCTCTCCAAGGCAGCTGGAGTAAGTCATAAGGATTGTTGGTCACTGCTGACTTTGCATTTGAACTGGTGATTTAGAGGAAAAGCTTGCTAGCTCTTTAGGATTAGCCAAAGCATTCAGCCTTCCTTCCCTCCTTTTACTCCATCCAGGCAGGCAGACCAGATAATGTAGCACCATAACAACAGGAAGACTATAAATAAATACTCAGGACCTTTTTTTGCTACTTGTTTGTATCTGCCAAGTTACAACAATGCAAACATGGATGGTGCTGATGGGCAAAGAGGTAACGGGAAGAAGAAAGAAAACCAAATGCACAAATTATTTCAGATAACATGGGAGCAGCTTCTGTACTGGCAAGAACATTGTCTGGAGCCGTAGGCTTTCATTTCAAAATGCTTTATGTATATAGCTTGTAATAACATATGTGGGAAAACAGCAATGATTTCTGGGACCAGGAATAAATTAGGGATTAAAGGGAGATAAGTATCCTTGGTTGAGGCAGTTGAGAAGTCTGCCTGTCTCTCTTTTCAACACAGAGACATCAATCCCATTCTGTGACCTTTCCAGCAACCTATCCCTAAATCCCTGGAAATGGGTGCTGTCTCTAGCAGGAGGGAGGAACTCGCCCCTCGTGATATTAGGAGGAGACCCAGTGATTGCCCTGTGTCTCCCTCTGGAACAGGGCTTCGGTTTGGTGGGGGTTTTGTGGAATTTTTTTGCTTTCTAGAAGCTGAGCTGGCAGCTTCTTTTGGATTATGTTTATAGTACCCCAGTGTGCTATAGCTGATAAAATATAAATGACAGAGTCAATTCTGAGGGCTGTAAAATAACTCTGGTGCTGGAAGTGCAAAGGCAAGTGTGCTTTTGCTTGGTGAAATATTTGTTGCTTTTCCAAAGAGGTCATTATTTCAATTTTCATGTGAATTTTCATCACTTAACGGAACATATTATTTTGCACATTTGCATGGCTTTTGAGGTAAGTGCTGGAACATAATACTGAAATAGTGCTCCTGCTTAATCCTTCCCATGAACTGTGCTGCCAACTTTGTTCACTCAGACTGTGGAGGCAGGCAAGGCAAAGGTCAGACACCGTCAAAAAATGTGGAAATCCAGGATTTACACAAATGCAGGGCATCACAGCTTCAGAAATTGTTGGTTTTTTCCTGGACCTCATACTGCTCCATGTCCGGGTCTCTTGGAACTTGGAGGCTCACTTTTGTTTGGATTTACCAACTGAGTGATCATCCGGGGCTAGCTTCCTTGGCACATGGAGATGTGGGTTTCATGCTTGCAGCTGGCTGATGACTGAAGAGGGGGTGGATCTTTTCCCAGTCCCACAGAAATCCTGCCACATTCAGAGGTTAGCAAGTTTTAAGGGAAAACCATATTTTTTTCAAGGCAAATTGTCATTGGAAGGGGAACATTTCTCCTTACATCCAGTTCCAGCAGCTCGTCTTGGATTTTAAGGTGTGGATCATATTTGATGGATTTATCAGTTTATGCCAAACCCAGCATGGGTTAATTCTCTGCGCTACTGACTGGGAAGCCCAAATCAATCTTTTCCTGAGATGCAGGCTATATTTAGTCAGGAAATGATAAATAATGCTATTTGAAGTACATTCTGCTTCTTCCCCTTTCCTCCCCCAATCCTTCTTCCTCCTAAATAACTACAAGGTATAAATAATTTGTACATTTAACCTGAATATTCCTTGCCTACTTAGGTGTGCTCGTTTTCTCTCCCTACACAAAAAGTCACTAAGTGGGTTGAAAGTTGTTATTTTATTGATGTACAGTATAAATAAGTCACACTACATAAGATGATTTCCAGTTGTGTGCATGCGTGATTCTCTGTCCTGTTTTCTTATCTGACATGCCTTTATCACTTGAACTATTCACCTTAAGAAGTGAATTCAGTGTTTGATATTTGAAAGCAAATATTTCCACCACAGACAGAAAAACCCCACTAGCTGCTATTGTGTGTTTGCCATTTTTTGCTTTGCTTCATAATCGTTGAAATGTCTGCATTTTTTTGTCCCAAATACATAGATTGCTGCCTTTCTGGAAAAACACGATTGTTTGCTTAATTAAATGATAGGTAGCTATGACATAAGATATTTTTAATTTGTTTCTCATCTATGGAAGAATTGTAACAAAGAAAAATGTCTTCATTAGTACGAGATTTTTTGCTTGGAAGCAAAAACACCTTCCCTTTAGTATGGCCCCAAAGTGATGGTATTGATTTTGAAATCACAAGAAAATCTTTATTCCTTTCAAAAGCCATCTTTTGCTGACGAAAGTTTTCAACAGACTCCTTCCCATAGGTGCAAACATCTTGCTCACCATCACTTGAGAAATCCTGATAAAACCATGGATTTATGATCTATGAAAATATTTTAGGCCAAGAGTTTTTGATGGAAATCACAGGAGACAGACTGTATGAGTTACTCAATAATGCTGTGCTGCAGGATGTTTGGATCGCAGCAGCATAAGGAGGTTGTAAATCAAAGGAGAGCTGAGCTCTGTGTTATCTGCTGAGGCTGTGTTCACTGGGAGCACTCGCACAAGCACCAGAGCTCATGCAGGTATCAGGGGAGCTGTTTGGGAGGTGTTGTTTGGCATCCAGAGTCAAGGATAGTCTTATCGTAAGAGGGAAAACACCCAGACAAATCATCAGTTTTCAGTGTCGATTATTCTGTAAAAGTTGCTTTGCATGTTTATTTATTTATTTATTGTGAGAAAAGACACCCCTAAAAGTTAAATGTTTCTGTATATACAGAAAGGTGCTGCCTGGCTACTTCTTCTGGGTATTAAATGTTTCTGTTTAAATTCATCTTTTGAAGAGCAAAATGGATGTGGGAGGAGGGGGAGGAACAATGCTAGTGGTGTTGGGACAGACACTTCTCTACCTGGAGCCTAAACTGAGGACTTGGAGATTTAAGAGCCTACTCAACAGAGTTCTTTGCCAGGAAATAGGGGGAATGAGGAAAAGACTCCACCAAATTGCCAAGGCTGGTATTCATCTTGTCTAATAGGAGGTCCCTGAAAGTGAGTTATCTGGTCTAGGGTTCTCCAGACTTGGTCCAGAGTCAGGACAGAGCTGTGAGTGTGTCCAGGTGGGTATTCACTCCACTGTGATGCAAGTGTCCAAGGTGAACCACGGGAGCTGCCCTCCAAAGATGCCTGTCTCCCTCTTTAGATGCAGAGGAGTCTGGACAACTGGATTAGAGTAGGCACTTCACTTTTAGGCAACTGGTGTCAGATGAGCTGAATTGCACCCCAGTGGAAGGTGTTCAACACGGTTTAGTCCCATGGAGGTACGGGACCAAACATCTCTTAGGTGTTTTCTAGAGGTGCTGTAATGTGTCACCTGAGTGTCACAGAAATCATGGATAGCTGAATATCTGTCCTTCAAGAGGAATATACCCATATACATATTTGTATCCTGTAAAGCATCCATCAGGACCCTTCAGCATGCACCTCCAAGCCACTAAAAAATCTGCCTCTGATGCAGTTCTGCAAGCATCAAATTATGTATGTCACGTCACCTTCTGCAGCAGCTTCTATCCAGTGCGATCCGCTGCCTAAAACTGCCATGTCTGAACAGCCATCAAGGCAAGAGTAGCAGTGCAGGTGTTTAGCACAGGTATCAGAGCTCATTGGAAGCACAATGTTTGAGTTTAGGAACTGCAGCAGTTCATTTTTCCAATTAAAATGAAAAGGGTATGTTGTTCCCCGGCAGCTTGATTTGAAGGAAAAGATCAGTATTTAGTGAGATACATCATCATGATCTTTAATGACCACTGCTGGTTGGGGCATCAGCATTTATTTATGGTTAGGACTTCAGCAGTTCATCCCTTCACTGAAGAAAGACTGAATCCAGAATCATTAGTTTAAATTCAATGTCCCTGTCACAACCAGTAACTTAAATTAGGTATCTGAGCACGTAGCGGCAAGCACAGAAATATATTCTCCTCCATAGGCAAGTCTGAGAAAGAGCTGAACTCTCACAACTCCTGTTGTAGAAAATGGAAACCAAGAGGATTAGTGACACGTAACATATGCTTGATATTTAGGGCAATTTCCAAAGTTAGCAGGGTTTTTGTGGACTTAAAACCATCAGCTTATGTCTGTCTGTCTGTCTGTCTGTCCGTCTGTCCAGCGGAATCTGCTGCATAGGTAATCAGTGATCCTGCATGTGAACACATGTGCAAGTGAGTATAGTATTTGTAAATTCCTAATTCAGTTTAACAGTTACTTTTGTAGGGGTGGGTGTGATCAGTATGACTGGCAACAGTGAATCACAATCCTTTCTGCCTGCAAGTAAAAAAATCACCATTTTCACTCGCTTCAAATTTATTTGCACTCGTTACTGCACTTTGTCTTGGATTTTCAGGTGCTATTATAGAAGAAAGTCTCTCTGCCTCTGCAGTTTCCTCTCCTTATCCTCTCTTATTTCCAGTAGCCAAAACAGCACCTTTGTACTGCAGACAGGTACTGATGGTTAGCAAGAGGGATTCAGCTTTGCATTGCAGATTACACAGCTGCATAATCTCCCCTCTAAGAAGCACAGTGATACGCAGTCAGCTCGAGGAGAGCTGGGAGTTTGGTATTTCTTACCTGTTTTCCAAATCTCTTTCATGACTCTGAAGAGACGTGAAGGAAGGCATTAAAATAAAAAGGAAGTGGTTTAATTTTTTTTTTTCTCCTGATGCTGCTGAGATTGCCAGTGAATATTACCTGAGCAGCAGCTAGCAAGTTTCTGCAGGAGTGTGTTGATGGAGCAAGTAAGTAGCAGCAGCTCTGAATAAATCATTTATGTGTGCACTGCAGACTGTTTCAGGGATTGGCATCAATGGTGCCGCACTAGCAGACAAACAGAGGAAAAGGCTTTCACCCAACTTTTTACTGAAACCTCAGAGGAATAAAACAGGTCAGCGGTGAATATTAAATTAACTTTTGGCCATCTTCCAAAGTGATCTGGCCTAGTTAGGAAACATCAAGAAGGAAGAAAGCTTTGCTTCTTCACATCCTGATTTTTCCAGGGAGGGGAGAGAAGGAGGTCTGTGCAAGGCATTGCAAAGGCAACCTGATTTTAAAAGTCAGCAGTTCTTTCACATGCACAGAGACAGCCCTGTGCAAATCCACATACCAGCTGCACACACTTTTTCTACGATGTTGTAGCAACATTTAACCCACCTGCTTTTTCTTAATGCCAACTTGTATATTCTGATGAGTAAGACTAGATCAACAGGGTGTTTGCTCAGTTTTGCAAGACCATCAATACAGCCCGGGCCTTTGCTGCTTTTGCCTCCTCGGGCAGGACTGGTCCCTTATTGGAACGTGCACATCTCAGCCATGTGAAAGCCTGGCAAGGCTGACTTCAGTGGAAACTGCTTAGCAGCCACAGAGATACTGTATGGAAGTACCACCCTCCATTTTCTGCATGTTGGATATTTGTTCAAAACATGCAATTTCTTTCAAGAAATGATATCTTTTTAGTATAAGCCTGGTTATTTAAGGATAAAGGAACAGTGGAATTAAATTATCAGTACCCATTGGCTGTCCCATGAAGAAAATGAAGAGCTGTATTATCTGTTAATAGGTAAAGAGCCACAAAAAGACACAGCAGGAGATGGGTGGGCCCTTTGCTAAATTTGCAGTCCACCATCCCATTCAAAGGTGTGTGTTGTGAGAAACATAAATAAGCTGTTGGAGCTGCTGGGGAGCCTTGTGCCTCCCCAGCTGCCCCGGGGTGTGCCTGCAGACAGCTTTCCACCCGAAGGGGTTTGGCACATCAATCAGCTCTCCTGCAGGGAGCAGGGCTACTGAAATGAAGAGCTAATGGATCCACAGAGCCACCTTTCCCCACCATTTAGGTCCTTCCTTCACAGGCCTTGAGTTTGGTTTAGGGGGATGCAAGTCCCCGGCGAGGCAAAGCAAGGCAGGTCATGGTAGAGTGGAAATTCAGACAGGAACTTGTGTACCCCTCCTTAGCACACCCTGCCCAGGGTCCCCTCTTCAGACTCTTGTCCTGCTTGCTCATTGTGCTTCAGAGGTTCTGTCAGTGGCTGTGGTTATTACTGCGGACATTCACTGGGAGAGGATGGAAAGCTCATGTGAAAAATAAGGAAAACACTTCCAAAATACAGCTTTTTCCTGCTTCTGTGGTCAAAAAAGCAATTAAAAGGCTTTAATAGAATTGGTCAGAAAACATTGTGATGAGTTTTATTATTTTTTTTCTTCCTGCAAAACTTTTAACACACATGTAAGAGCCACAAAGCAAACATTTTTCTGACACGCATCTCCAGATAAAATTTGGAATGGCCAGTGTGGGGCCAGTTGGGAACCGTATTGCTGTGCATCTTACTGAGGGTACTGGTGTTTCCCCCCTTGGTTAGTGAGAGCCCCACTCCCCACAGGAGCCTGGCCAAGGGTCAACCCCTGGGGAGGGAGGTGGTGAGGGGCAGGAGACACCCCAGTCTCAGCTGTGAGCCATCCCACACCGTGTTCCCATGGTAGTGCTCTCCAAGCACTGAATCTTCCCAGTCTGGGGGAATTTTACAATGGCAGGAAAGATTTCACAACTGATTTCATTGTGTTGAACATGATTTTCCCTGTGATGGCAAAGAAAGGACAGAATTAAAAAATTTTAAGTAGCCCTCAATAGCGTCACAAGCTCAAAGCTGGCTGCACCATGTGAAAGCTTCTGTGCAGAGGTCACAGAGGTGGCAGAGCACCCAGCTCTGCCTCTGGAGCCCAACCAGGCTCCCACTTCTCATCCCCTGCAACCAGCTGTGCACTGATGGCCGTGGCAGGCAAACATGGACATCTCCAAGGCTTCAGGGCTGTTTAAAATCTTGACCAGGTTTGGGCACTGGGCTTCCTCCTTGAGGTTGAAGGGCGAGCTTCTGAGCCACTAAACCCTCAGTTATTTTCCACATCTGGTTTGATTCT
Source organism: Platysteira castanea (assembly GCA_013397175.1). Lineage (NCBI taxonomy): Eukaryota > Metazoa > Chordata > Aves > Passeriformes > Platysteira > Platysteira castanea. The sequence goes on along the minus strand of VYXC01007461.1, from coordinate 84,242 downwards.
CTGCGGATAAACAGCAGCCTTGCCATTAACAACAAAAACTTAATTCATTGAGGTTTGTTCAAGCACTGAGAGCAAATATTTTTCCTGTGCAGCTCGGGGTCATTTTAAGGGAAAAACAGGGCTGGAGGTATATCACCCCTTTAAAAATTATTATTACTTCCTAGAGAAAATAAAATGTAAAGCACCTCTTCCTTCCATTTGTGAGGTTATTTTTATGGAAAAATTGCTGGCTCTGGGAAGGAAACTGCTTTGTGACTGACTTGGGATCAGAGCACAGGATTTGAATAAATGTATGGATTAATTTACCTTTTGTCCTTTTTTTTATTAATGAAAATGCTCATTCATAAGTCATATCTCAACAAAACCCTGTAGAAATGCTTGATCTGTTTTTCTGATTGCTCCCTCTTGGTGCCAGGACTTACACACAAAGGGAGGGGACAGAGCAGCCGGCAAGTATCGCAATTTTAAGTATTTTAGGAAATGTCCGTGGCTGTATAAGCTGCTGATTCCCCTCACTGCCGCTTGGGAGGCTGAAGCCTCTATGTAGGTCACGTTCTCCAAGACTGCTGCCTCCCTTACAGCCAGACCTGCTGTTGACTTGGGCTGTCTTAATGCATCAAAGGGCCTCTGCTATGCTTCAGCTCCCCTTCTGAACTCAAGCTGCATCGCTCAGCTCTTCATGTAATCGCTGAGGTGGGTAACCTGACCAGGGAGCTTGAGCATTAATCACAGTCTTTCTGGTTCCCCAGGCAGAGAAGAAAATTTCTCATTTTACCATCACCATTGTTATTTTTAAATCTTTGAAATCTCTCCCTAAACCCGTTTTCCCACCTTTTCTCTTTTTTTTTTTTTTGGTTTCAGTGTTTCATAACCTGGTTACCATTATCAATGATCATATGCAGTGTACCAAAAGAGGCAGTTAGGATATTTTTTATTTAAAAAATACTTTTAAGAGGAGAAATGGAGACCCACAGAAAATGAAAATAGGAATGCTGCTGGAGAACATCTCTCTCTGCTGCACGATGATAGCAACATTGAAGATGCTATTACATGATGGAGCAGCCTATTAACCAGCCAGTAGTTTTGGGGTAGGGACTGCTCCTTAGCTGAAAATTACTTTGTCCACCTTGCAGTTCTGCACAGCATCACATCCAGATGTGGGAATCAGAACTGGAGAAGCTGGAAGTGCTCAGCTGACAGTTCTCAGGAAGCCTAAGGAAGTACTGCAGAGGAGCACTGGCTGGTTGTCTCTCTTTGCTGCAGTCTGCCTTCCTAGCATGGCAGCACCAAGGCGTGTGAGCAGTGCACGGTGTGATTAGGTTCTGCCGGCCTTGTCCTGGCCTTGTACCGGCCAGGAGAGTGGCTGGTCCTTCCTGGTCACTGGGATCTGCCCAGTGCCCAAGAAGTCAGGGTGGCAGGGCTGGGGCAGGAGATGCTGGGGGCATGCGGCCTAGAAATGTCTGGTTTTAATCACACCTTTGGAGTTTTCTCCCCTCTTCCTTCCTAGCAAATTTTACCAGTCGTGGTTTTTCTCCTTTCTTTCCTCCTTCCTGTCCCAGCCACGGCAGGGATGTTTCCCCGAGTCTTTGCCGTCAGAGCAGCAGCCAAGCGAGACAGCGGAGCTGCGGCAGGACAGGAAAGCGTTAACCCTGCAGAGAGGGCGGGAGGGGGATTACTGCTGCCCACTCCCGCGGGGACGGGGTCGAGCGGGGATTAGGCGGTCGGAGCCCCGGGGCCGGGCCATCTGCGTGCCGGCTGCTCCCGCGCCCCTTCCTCCCCCGGCCCGGTGGGTGCCGGGGCCCGGTGGGTGCCGGGGCCCGGTGGGTGCCGGGGACAGCGGAGCCGCCCGGCCGCGGGCACTCTTGGAGAGGCGGAGCCGCCCTTCCCTGCCGGGTCTCCTCGGGGCGCCGCGGGCGGGGCAAGGAGGCCTGGGGCCCGGCCTGCCGAGCTCTGCAGAGCTCGCCGTCCTGCTCAGAGTCGCACCTCGTTTTAAAGATGCCTCCTCCCTTTCCTTTTTTCCATTCCCGCAGCCAAAGCATGGTGTAAAACTTCCATTAACATGTACTTCTTATCAAACCTGATTTACAGAGTGCTCAGGCTTCTCAGCGTTTGTCTTCTACGAGCTGGCAAACCTGTTCGAATATTTAATTTTTATTATTTTATTTTTTTGTTGGAGCATTTTGTTTGAGACTTATTTGACTGGAGAGTCCATGAAGCCCCCAAAGCACCCCACCGGGCAGGAGCAGGGAGCTTGGGCAGCTCCAGGCTCGGTGCTGGCCTTGAGCTTCCTCCCCAGGGCTGGTGGTCAGCGGTGGGTGTGAGCCCTTCGCAAACACCTCTCACCCACTATGGAGAGCTTCATGGGGTGGTGGAGACAGATGAGACTGGTCTTCGTGTAATATCACCTAAAATTCAGCCAGTCTTCAGAGGCAGCTGATAGCATTTGTGCTTATTTGCACTAGGGGTCTCCATCCTTCTTTTTTTTTTTTTTTCTTAAATGGTAGTACCGATACTGCTTAATTGGTTTGGTGATAAAATCTGCTGTAAAGCCTTTCTGATTTGTTTGGTTCTGCTACTAGGGAGAAATAGCTAGATTTGTCTGCTCCTTGCAGAAAAAAATTGCAGACTGGGCAGAATATTTTTTTCCCAAATGAAACACCAAGTTAAATAAATAAATGAATAAGACCCCGGGCAAAATGCAGATTCAGTCAAACTTTTTTTGCATCAGATGCATGATCAGTTTAATAAGGGAGATCCAACTAAATGCTCAGGGGCAGGGAGATAGTAGAAGAGAGGGTTAGAGTGAAAGTATCAGGGTGAGGCTTGATATGTTTAGCTCTGCGGTTAGCTCTTTCAGCACTTTTCTCCGTGACTTGAAGGGTTGGTAGGATAAGGTTTGGTTTTGTTAAACCTTGTTAGTGTCAAATCTCTTGATGCCTGGTAAAGATTACGCTAATGTGCAAGCCTTTGGAGGCTGGTGTGAGTGCATGCTGTTACAGAAAATGCTGACAGATTAAAGGGGAGGTCAATAAAAGATAGCACTTAACTCTCTGGCCAGGGTTGGTCACTTTAAAACACTGTCTGTGGATGGATGGCACCCAGTGACAAAAATGTCAGGCGTCCAGTTGTTAATGATTTAATCCCCAGCACACACACACACACCCACACCCGCACACCTTTTTGTAGTCCTCCTGAAAATAGTGCATGTGCCTTCTGCTGTATTCAGCACGGCTTTTTCTTTGGCCTGACGCTATTGCTTTATAGTGACACCTCCCAGTGGCACTCTGCAACATTTCACTGAAGTCCACACAGAACTGCTCCTTGATAGGTTCATGAAACCAAGTGCTGTGCTTGTGCAAATGACACCTTATAAAACTCATCAAGCTTTGTGGGTGCCTTCTTCACAGGAATCATCCCATTCCTCCCTCTCCCAAATATTTGAGTCCTCTATTAAATAAGAATTAAAAGCAAAGGAATATTTTTTAGTTATGTCTTCAAAAATTTGGCATTCTGATACAGCTGCTCCAAACATAATGACGTGCTCTAGCTGAAGAAAAGAATGTCCTGTTCCAGATGTTCCTGCTGTTGTTAGTGGGTTTGTGTTGTGAGAGCAATCTCTCTGCTCTGTTGTGTAATGATGTGCAACACCTGCTAGCAATATCCAGGGACCCCACAGACCTGGAATATGCAACTTAAATATGTCTCACTCTCTTAGACCAGGGAAAAGCAGGATTTGGGCAGATTGAGATACAGTCTAGTTAGGGTAAATTACCAGGTTCCCCACCATCAGCAAAGCTACCAACCCCCATCTCTGTGTTTAGTGGTCTCTATTTACCTCAGGTTGAAACTTTCCTTTTTTACTGGCTGTCGCTGAGTCACAGAAGGGTAAGGCTGGAAGGGACCACAGTAGCTCATCTGGTCCAGCCTCCCTGCTCAGCAGGGTCATCCCAGAGCACATGGCACTGGATTGTGTCCAGGCAGTTTTTTAATATCTCCAGTGAGGGAGAATCCACAGCCTCTCTAGGCAATCTGTTCCAGTGCATGGTCACCCGCACAGTAAAGTTCTCCCTGCTATTCAGGTAAAATTTACTGTGCATTAATTCCTTGAGTTATAGATGTTAGTGCTTACCATATGGATGAGTATTTGTTTGGTAGTGCACACACTGAAGCATCTCTGCAGATATTACTTGCTAAGTTATTACAAGCCCATTGTGGGTGTGCCCTTAACTAGAAACAGTCTGTGAAGCGGTTTTTGTTTTGTATAATAGGGATTTTTTTTGGTTCAGCTGAGCTCAAGTCTAAATCTTTGTGTATGTCAAAAATATATTCTCAGCTAAATAAATTTGTAATTATACAACTATTAAATTAAATGGATGCAGGCCCTGGGACAGACAGAGCAGGCTGTTCTTCAGCCGCTCATTTTGGGTTCAGCAGGACTGGGATAGGTTCAGTCCTCCTGAGGAAGTGGAACTGATACATAGCAAACACAGCCACACTCTGACAATAGCTCCCCCAGAGTACCTGCTGTTGTGAACTGTCTTCCAGAACAAGTAGGGATTTTAGAAATTACTAACATGGTGCTTCCTTGATAAATCTACTTTTCCTATGGAATAGAGAATCTGCACAAAATGGTCAGAAAGAAATACCATGTGCTTGTCAAATTCCCCATATTAAAAAAGGCCTTTGAAATCAGTTTGCTCCAAACCAAGGAAGAACTGCATCTCAGTTAAACATGAAGGGTTTGTACCATTGAATTGACTACCTACCATCATTATGTTGGTGCAGTTTGATCTGTGGACCATCCCTGAATCATAAAAGATGCATTACTCCTCCAGTAGTTGTGCTAAAGTCATCCCCATGGCAAAAGTGGTGGGGTCTGTGTGGAGTACGATAAAATATGTGAGAGAGCTATCAGACTTTGAGCAATGAAATTCAGAAAGAAGATAGGCACAGTATGAAACACAAGTCTGCAGGCCCCTGTCTGGCTCAAGCCAGCGAGTGCAAAGCAATTCAGGCCTGCTGTCAGCTAAAGCTCTGGCACAGCCCTTTGACATGACTATGTAATGCAGCAAATCTGTTTCTCGTCATCTGACGCTCCGCTGAGACCTCTTGCTATGCTTAGCTGAGAGCTTTGAACGTCCTTGCTTTTGTTGGCCTCTTATGAAGTCCCTCAAAAACACAGTCAATTTGATACTTTACTCTGCTGCTGCCAATTATCCTGGTTGTTGCTGGACAGCAGAGGGGCAGTAGCAGCTGGTGTAATGGTGGGGTTTGTATTAACGCAGTCAGGGTAGCAGGGCAGCAGTTGTGCTGCCTGTGCAACTCCTGGCAGGGCATGGGCAAGATGAAGGGACAACCACTTTGCTCTGCTGGTGTCCAAGAAAAAGGACAGCGTGGAGGAAGATCTCCAGTTCATAGCCCTCCATGTGCTGGAGGAGCCCCAGCTGTGGTCCTCTTACTCCTTGGGGCTTTGGGGCACATTCCTCGTCCCCTATAGTGTCCTCTGGAGCTTTTTTAGTGCTAGGTGCAGAATAGAAATACAGGTGCCTGTCCTGGTGATGGTGGCTGGAGGCATCTCAGCCAGTGAGTGCTAGAAGTGCTCTCAGTGTTGCCCCTGGCAAATCTGTGCTCACTTTCATCAGCGAGCAGTAAATGAGGAACAGAGTCATCTTCTTCATTGTCAAAAACTTCATGTCTGGCCTTTGGGTGCATCTTACAGCCCCTACGCTGGGAGAGCTTCCACCCACTTAGAGTGGGGATGCACAGGATAACACAAACCTGAGGCTGAAGCGTGGGCAGTACTGGCATCAGACCTGGAAGGAGGTAGCTGAGGATGTCCTGAGTGCTTATTCTTTACCCCTGCAAAGCTTTCAGGAAATAACATGGTATCCATGTGCATCTCATGGTCAAGCAGAAGCACAAAAATGGAGGGATCTGCAGAAAGCACCCCAACTTTGGGCTGGACTCCAAAACCCAACTTCAGTTTCTCAATAGCTCAAGTGCAAATGTCAGATATTGATAGGATGGAGGAAATAAACGTTTTTGAAAACTGGGAGAAAGGAAGACTCCATGGAAATGCTTTATTTCGCTTTTTACATAATTACATCCACAAGTGGTCAGGAAGAAACTGTGATTTATGTCTTGAGTGCACAGTAAATCACTGTGAGAGCCCATGCCCTGTCTGTGTTATACTCACGGGAAGTGGCCTCTGGCCACCAACAACCCCAGCTGCCAAAGTTTTCTGTCTCTGACAGACTCACTGGCAGTTTGGGCTCGGATGATGAATTTTGAAATGTGGTTGTGCTGTAAAGCTGGCTTGGAGCATACACAGTCCAAGAGCCAGCCCATGGCTGGAGGAGATGATAGCAGGTCCTGGCCATGTAGAGAAGCAAAGGCATTGATGCCCAACATGCAATGGCTTCTGGGCTGGTGGCACACACACGTCTGTGCCTTGCTGGGTTTGGAGAAGTGCTAAAGAAATCAGGGCTTGTTATTTTAGGAGGGAATATGCTCAACTCCATGAATATACCCAGGAATAGACGTGCCAGCTTTGCTGAGCATGTTGGACAGTTTGTAGGCTCTCTCTGTCATGAGAGATTAATGCACTGGATGAGATACACTGGCCCATGGACCTTTGCAGGGCTGTTGTACAGGATGGACTGGGAGACCAGTGCAAATCTGCCAGTGCAGTGACTCTGGACCTACTGCAAACCCTGGGCAAACCCTGTGGGCAGCACTGCCCTTGGTGAGAGGGAGTCCTGCTGCTGGCAGCCCCTGGCTTTGGGCTGTGGCCCCTGCCAGCTGCCCTCCAGTGAAAGCACACTCCCTTGGACCAGGGAGTGCAGAGCCTGGCTGGAGTGTTCAGGAGAGTTGGGTTATGAGTTCTTTAGCTTAGAAACTGCTAGGCTTGGAAAGCTGCATGAGGTATCTATAGCAGACACTCAAAAAGCAGCACAGGATGCATTACAGGTGTCTAAATCCTTCCTGGCCTCCAGCTGCTATACCAGGGTTCTATTTTGTGTCAACCATCTAGCTCTGTACAGATGTGGTGTGTACCCTAGGGCATCTCAATGGTACCGGACACCTTTGCTTAAGGAACTGAATCCCACCCTAAGTGGTTTGCTCAAGATCATATATAAAGCCTCTGTGATAACTGGGACTCAAGCCTAGACCTCTTCACAGGCTATCCAGCATTTTGATGACTGGAATTTTCCTTGTCTCAAGAATGAACATATCCACATGGTGGGTTTGGTTGGATTTATTTTCTTGCCTCATTTTTGAATAATTTGACTAGCCAAGGGTCATTAAAGGAAGTTTTGCAGTGGGTGACAAACATTTCTCTATAGTGTATGTCATGAACAGGGAAAGAGTCAGTCTTTTCACCTAACTTTATTATGCTTTCTTTATTTTTGTTTCAGCCTTCAATGTCATTATGTCTTCAGTGCTGGGTTTTGGGGGGAAATGGACATGCTGTTTTAATATCCCTGTGCTGAGTCTTACCCTAACTCTGCGGCTGCTTTGGGTTGTTTGTTCTGCTGTTTGAGAAAAAGTCCATGTGAGCCCTCAGCATGAAAATCATATGAAACAGAACGTGAGCTAAAGAAACCCCAGATGGAAATAAAACCCCATGGGGAGGTGGGGTTTAGGAAAGCAGCCTCATGTGTGGCAGAAGACTTGATGGAAGTGTCAATAAGACAGTCCAGAAATTCGTCTGGCGTGCAGTGGGTGCAGTAGGGTTTTCAAACAGACTGTTCAGTGTGGGGCTTTCTGGGGTTTAAAACATTTCCATGCTGCATATTTGGAGCAATAGCTGACAGTCAGGAGAACCTGGGATCTCAGCTGTCATTTTGAGAAATTAGTGGGCTGCTGAGAGAAGTAAGAAAATGAGAGGCCAGGAATGGATGGAGAGGAATAAACTGAACTGGGAAGCAAGAGTTCAATAGTTTGTCGTACCACTTTGGGTGCAGCTTGTATAGAGTAAGAAACCTGGTGAAAACAATTATCTGAAAAAAATGAAGCTGCTCGGATTTCTGCTTTATAAGTTTCTCCGCTGATTTAATCCTGCTCCCCATCCGTTCTGTGAGTGCTGTGTCCGATCTAATGAGGCTCCCTTCGTTCTTCTTGTTTGGGCAGCCGTCTGAAACCTCTCCTATCGAGAAGGGCTTTTTCAGCCCCAGAGACTCCCGAGGGATTTGGGGGCAGAGAAATACAGAGTTCAGGGGAGTAGCAGCTACTTGTGAGAGTTAATGAGGGGAAATGAACTCATTTGTGATACTTGTAAACTTGAAACCCAGCTACAGGGAGCAGGGAGAGGGCTGGGGCATCCAGCTGCTTGTAACACAGATGTACTGATCTGGGAAGAGGTGAGCTGCTGGCTCTGGAGAGCCTGACTGTGCACAGAGCCCTGTTTCTAGTTTAAATGGGATTCCTTTGAAAAAGAGTCCAAGTCATGATAAAAAAAAAAAAAATCTATGTGCCCTTTCCAAACATCCTGTCCCAGGGCTCAGATGCTGACAGTGTGCTTTGTGTCCTAATGGTGCTTTGTACTGTCTGCTTGTGAAGCCCTTTGAGCCTTTAGCCTGGCTTCCCACTGTGGCTGCTCTTCATGGAACAGCACTGATTTACACCAGTCTAATCCCTTACCTTTGCGACAGGTACTGCAGAGAGCTGTAGGTGCTAACAAATTGAAACAGCTTCATAGCCCACTACTCAGTGTCTCATGCTTTAAGTAACTTCATTGCCACATCACATTTCAGCAATTTAAAAAGCAAACATGGAGCAGTCAAAGAAACTGTACTGGTTTGTTCCCAGTCCTCCCCTGAGCAGCATCCCCCTCCTATACCCCTTTCTCTTTGATCCCTAAAAAGCCATCTATGGCTTTAAATAAACTATAAGTGGGGACACGACTCTGCTTGATGTCTGGCCTGCAATGGAAGTAAATTGTCAGTTCCAATTTTGTGTGGGTGCAGAACAAAGATGCCTGTGACCAATCCACTGTACAGTGCACTAGTTTTGTTTGAACAGGGAGCTTTGGTGAGAAGCATATTTCAAAGGGCCGGGGAAGCAGATTTTAAATGCTGTCAAAGAGAAATGATTTTACCTTTTCTAATTCCCATCCATGGCACCTCGTGCTCCTACATCATGGGCACCATGCAATAACCTTGCACAGTAGGTGGAACAAGGCAGCTGGAGCAGCATGCCAAGGGTGGGTTCGGCTCTGTGGGGCTCCATCCCAGGACATGAATTGGCCCATGTTAAGTCAACCCAAGCAGCTGCACACAGGGGTGTTTGCAATGGAGGAAATATAGAAACAGAAGAGCTGGTAGGCAGACTGCAGCACTCCTCATTTACCAACAGCAAGGCTCAACCACCTTTATCTAACCAACTTCAGTCACTGCTGTCAGTACCAAATGAAAAGGCACTAGGTCTCTACGAGATAATACGATCTATATAGCTGTTTCACTATATTTTTTCAAGAAGAGTGCAACAGCCAAGGAAGGGCTTTATTAAAATTAGTCCCAGATTTACTATGAGTAGGAGTTTAGCCAGGTTTCATACATGCTAGCAGAAAAAACCTATTTTCCTATCAAATAATGAAGTAGTTGAGTAAGGAATTGAGATAAATTGTTGGGATGACTTCCAGTTGTAGACTGTGGTGAGTAAATGAGGTAGGTCATGCCTCTCTGACAGCCTGGGTTTCAGTTTCACATCAGGCAGTTCTGTATTGCCGTGTCTGTCTCTTCTGCACCATTTACTTTATATACTGTATGTACATCCTTCCCTCCCCCCACTTGCACTCTCCCTTGTACATATTTAATCATAAAATCTCTCTGCTGCTCTGGTTCCTTGTATTTGACGTGTGCTTTATCCAGGCTTCTGCCTCTGGGAGCTGGTCCTTGATAAAAAGGGACAAAGCAGACCATCAAGCTACCATGCTTTGTACAAGGCATTATTTTTTCCATCTGTCAAAATTAAATGGCACTTGGGATTTTCCCTTGGCCTGTCAATATTTTCACAAAATTCAGGGCTGTCTAATGAAACCCAGAGAAAATAGTTGTACAATGACATTCCCTTGCATGTTGTCATGGTGCCACATAGCTCTCTGCAAATTTTTTTTTGCTTCCTTAAGATTGATCCACAAAGAGGATTACCATCAGTGCTCACTGCAGCCCTGTCACTGCTGTTGCACACATCTTCCTCAGTCACCAGCCTGCCCGAATAGGCTCCTGTCTTTCAGACTAAGCATTTTTAGCATCCACTGAAATGTTTGACATATAGAAGGCATTTGGGGTGTTCACAGCCTTGGCCTCACTGGGATGCAGGTGGCCATCTTGGGCTCCATCTGGGACAGGATTTGACCACTTTCCAGCTGGAAGTGACCACTGTGGACTGCCTTTCCTATGAGGGCAGCTCATCTCTAAAATAAATGGCCATCTATTTCCAGGACATGAAGGCTCAAGGTTTTCTGCTTTTCCTCTCTTCTCTGAGTTGTTTGTGGCTGACACAGGCAGCATATGGGATCAGTACATCTCTCTCTCCCATTTGATTTTGCTCACCCCTCTCTTCATTTTCCCACAGCAACAATGAGGACAGGGATAAAATACAACAGATCTCCTATTACACTGTCACCAAGGCAAGAACAGATACCAAGTTTATAAGCTATTTTTTACTTAAAAGCAGAAGATGGTCAAAGCTTTTCTTCTTCCCATTTTCAGCTTTGAAGGGGAATTTCAGTGGCAGACACAGCTTTTAGAGACATATAGCCAAGTGCAGTAACACTGAGAAATACAGGGTCACACGTACCCTTTCTAGGTTAATTTCTCCTCGCCTTTGCCACAACCATGTCCATCGTTGCTCCAGCTGCCGCCTCCTTGGCCACCCTCTCCAGCAGAGCCACAAGCTCCAGGTGGGAGGCTCAGTCCTGCCACCATGTGCTGGTGTTTTTCCTGGTGGGAGCACAAACACAGCACTCCACTCACAGGGCAAATGATTATCTATTCCTTCATAGCTGATGGATGAGCATGCAGATACAGAGGAATAAACGTAGAATTTCCACGATTGTCTCAAACTCTGTGTGTGTTGACAGGAATTGGGGTGGTTCTCCTAGGGCAGCAGATGGCAAGCTCACTTGGGGATAATACCCATTGGATTCTTGTATTTGTGGCCACTGCTTACAGAGGTCACTAATCCTGTAGCTTGGCTGCTCCCTGGGGGTCACTAAATGCATTGGTTTGGGCTTTGGAAATCAAGCACACTATGTGCTAAGTGTTCTAACAGGAAATTCATGTGTAATATTTTAATATGTATTACATCTCAGACGCTTGACAAGACAGGCACATAGATGATGAATGTAATTTGTCAGTAAAATTCAGCAGATATATCTTCAGGGTTTAACTTGATACCAAAGCGAGAAGGCAGCATTGAAAGTAAAGCACTGAAAATTACACTCCTCAACTATTTTCCATGAAGTGATAGTAATTATTAGATAAGTCATAATGATTTGTGCCAATGCAGTCAGTACAGAGTGATAGTTCCCTAGGTTGTTATTTGGGCTTGTGGGTAGAGCTTGCTATAAAATGCACATTAAATACTATGGGATTATTGCAGTTCTGCCCTGTTTTAACAGGGCAGAATAGGGCAGTTCTTGTGGATGGTTTGCAGGCTTTTCAGATACCAGTTGTGCTAGGACAATGACATGGTTACTATTTTAGGCAGTGAGTTACTTGAATGTGACTTGTATTTCTATTGACATTAAAAAACCTTGCGGTCTTTTCAAGCATTTATTAGTCTGTATTATAACAACTGTGTCTTTAGCTATTTGAAATGCAGAGCCCTGGCAAGCAGAAATATAGAGTTGCCAGGCTAAAAGCAAAATACATTAAATAAAACATCAATATTTATGACACAGTCAGTAGTTCTTCTGAAATAAACAAGAAGGAAATCTTGTGAAAAAAGATCAGGAAGGATGGAAACACTAGTGAAAAACAATAAACATAACATAGTTACAATATAAAGCTCATGTAACTCAGGGCTCATTTCTTCTGAGAGCCCCAGCACTGTCACCTATGGCTAAGCAAAGGCTTCAGACAAATTGAGTGAATGATGCACTCTTGGGCAAAAGAAAGGTCAGTGAGAGGATCCCGTTCTGCAATTCTTGTTTTGCAGCTGGCACACAAATACCATGGCAGTTGAGGCATTACTGGATTACGTAGAAATGGATCAAGCCACATATACAAATCTCTTAATTAACTGTTGGGTTATGAGTGAAAGTTACATTATGAATCCAAAATATTTATACTAGCACAAATTTCTATTCCTATTTTAAAAACATTTTAATTCTGCTTTTGGAGATTAAAGACCAGACAAATATATTTATACTTGTCCAGCATTTTTTATCATTAAAAGATTTGTAAGCCACATCACAATTCTGTCCAAGCATGAGTTGCACACCCTGTCACCCCAGAGCAGCATGGGGGATAGTGGGAAGAGTAAACAAGTAAAACGTTTTCATGTCACCCAGGGCAGGACCCAAGATGAGGTTCAAGGTTTTATTTATTGGTTCCGTGGCAAACCAACTTCTATTTCATAGCCTGATGTATTAGTTAAACAAGAAGAAAGAATCCTAATGTCCTGATGAGAAAATTTTGCCTCCTCTCCTTTGTTTATGACACTAAAACCCAATCCAGGATCAGTATTGAAAACCAGTGCCAGAGTACTGTATTGCACAGTGTTCTCATGGGTAGGAAATACAGCCTCGCATCCCTCTGAGGAGAGGGAAGTTTGCATCTGTGTCTCCCTGGCTCTTGGTAACGTGTTACCATCACTGCACTTCTGCAGACCTTGGGGAATGCAGCTTTGCCTACGTAAGGGTGACATGGGAAATCCCTTCCTTTCTTCAAGCTGTGAGAAAAATAAATTTTCTAATTGTTATTTTGCACCCTGGTGACACCTACCCTGTGTGGATCTGGCCCAGGTTGGCCAGGGGGCCCATGATGGGTGGCAGCAGAGGAAGGTGCAGCCATGTAGGCAGCAGCTGGTGTGATTCCATCCCCCTCTTTTCTGTAAGAAATGAGGCTAAAAGATGCTTGTATGGGGTATGCACGTGCTGAGCAGCACCCTGTAATCACAGTAGGAAGAAGAGCAGAAAACTGTAATAATCTTTACCAGCAAGTACCTTGATAATTTGTAGCTACCACTACATACTGCATATTTAGGACTTGGTCTTTTATAAACGAGTTGCAAGCAGACTCCACATCCCTGGGAATGTTCAAGGCCAGACTGGATGGGGTTTTGAGCAACCTGGTAGAGTGAAAGGTGTCCCTGCATGGCAGGAGGGTTAGAACTAGATGAACATTAGGGTCACTTCCAACTCAAACCATTCTTAGGTTCTTTGAAGCTGTGATTCTATGAAACCAATACTAAAAGTATGGGAAAATGAGAATGGTTGCCCAAACCAGCCTTGATGTCTGGTTTGTGTGCCAGGGTCTTGTTTCTGGACAGGAGGGTGTTGGGGCAGAAAAGGAGCAGACACCAAGAGAGACAGACAGCTGTGGAGTTGTTGTCAAGGCTTCCAACATACCTCCCAGATGCTTTGGCCAAAAGTTACCTCCCAGCAGCAGAGCTTGTCCATGATGACAGGCACACGTCAAAACCGGTGGAGGAACAGCACTTGTCTTGTACCAGAGACTCATTAATTCTGCTTGAAAAAATGACAGTATATAGGGCATATAATTGAGTATAAGAAAGGCCTGCCTTGTTCAAGCAGCGTTGTTGTGTTTCATGAGTTGATGTTATAAAAGGGCCCTGAAAATTATGGTTTAGCACTGAAAAATTATTTATTACGAAGTGCAAGAAAAACACTTGCTATTTGATGCAGCCCTGTAAGAACCAGTATCACTATGAAAAGACAGTCAGTCTGATAATTTGTAGTTTATGCATTATATTCAGTGAGGGTGAGAATGTGGGTCCTTGGTCGTGTGAAAGTATGAGGATGGGTGTGGGAAATGGTCTGAAAACTGATAGTGGAATCCAGTCCCTTTGGGTGGCAATGTTCTCTAAGTGCTACCCCCGAAAACCTCAAGATTTTTCTTGTTGTATTGCATTGTTTTCTATTTCTTAATTATTTTAATAATTAAGACCTTCTTAATTATTAAATTAATTAACATGACCTTCTTTCTCTCTTAGAAATACAATTTACTAGCCTCCCAAATGCCAAGAGACCTTCCTCTACCCTGGTGTTGTAAGACAGAAGTTAAGATTCACAAAGCCAAGTGTTGATGGTGTAGTGCATATCTGAACCCTTCCAAATGGCTGTGGCAATCTCACTTCCAGGCATGTGCTATTAGTTATTCCCATTTGCATGTTTTTGAACTTCACTTTTTGTATTTCCCATTGCTATGAGCATCTGCAGTATGTTTTATGTTGCTTGTGACAAAGCAGTGCTCATTTCTCATGGGTAGCAGCTAGAAGACTAGCCCAGAGTACAGTTACTGCAAAAGAGGAAAGGCTTTCAAGATCATATTATTACCCTGAAGTGTGTTTGTTGCCTTCCATAGTCCCTCTTCCCACTGCTCCAACTCTGACACTTCCCCTCCTGGCTCCTCAAAAACGTTCAGCCCAGCACATCCAAAATCTATTCCATTTTCTGTATTACAGTACAATTATTTTTTACTGCATAATTATTTTTTACTACTCTTTCTCTCCAATTTACATCTTCTCTCTTGGTGCCAACAACTACCTAAACTTACGAAATTCACTTCATAGCTCCAGAGTGTGCAATAGAGCATAGACGGGGATGTGCAGTAACAGACAGAAAAAGTGGGGCTTAAGAGAAACTGGGAGGTGTCAGACAGGCCCTCCCCTGCCCTGCTTCTGTTTCCAGATTTCATCCAGGGGCTGCAGTGCCCTTGTCTGTTTGTCAAGGCTAAAAAAGGGACAGACCAGCAATGCAACCCAGTCTTTCAGGCATGAAAGTAAAACAAAAAGGGAATAGCTATGCTAAGGACATTCCCTTAAGAGTTTTAAAAGCTTAAAAGATGAATGTTAAAGCCAGCACCAACCTTTGCAAGGAGCCTGGTATAAAGATTTGGAGGTTGGAATTTCGTGTATGATTGTCACTGAAGCCACTGCCTGCTGAGGACATGGAACCCAGCTGTGGTGAATTCAGTGCAGCAAGGGTGATGTGATAAACACGTGAGCTGTACCATGTGCCCAATGTATGCCTGACATTCAAGCTCTATGGCAGGTAGATGGAAAGCAAAAGTAGCAACAGCTCCCTCCTTTCTTTCTTGCGTCTTTCCCATCCAAATTTCTCTTCTATTTCTCCCTCTTGTCTCCATTTCTCACATTCCATAGACTCGTCACAGAATCAAAGAATGGTCTGGGCTGGAACAGACCCCAAAGATCATCTTGTTCCAATTCCCCTGCCATGGGCAGGGACACCTTTCTCTAGGCCAGGTTGCTCAAAGACTCATTCAACCTGGCCTAAATACTTCAAAGTATGGGGCATCCACCACCCAGCTTCTCTAGGCAACCTGTTCCAGTGGCTCACCACCCTCATAGTATTCTAATCTGAACCCACCCTCTTTCAGCTTAAAGCCATTCCTTGTCCTGTCACTACATGCCCTTGGAAAAACTCCTTCTCCAGCTTTCTTGTAGGCACTGAAAGACAGCTAGAAGAACTCCCCAGAGCCTTCTCTTTCTTCTCCAGGCTGAACAACTCCAGATCGCTCAGCCTGTCCTCATAGGAGAGGTGCTTCAGCTCTCTGAGCATCTTCATTGCCATTCTCTGGATGTGCTCCGGCTGCACCTTGTGAAAAAGAAGGGTAACACCAGTAAGGATCTCCAGGGCCGCTTGAGTTGTCGCCTCTTGTTGCCAAATGGTGGGGTGCTTGGTGATGCCCCCGCCAACGATGGCCAGCTCCTCTGAAATGGGAGCAGCAGGCTGGAGCAGCCTGTTTTTAGGGTACATGCAGTCAAGAGAAGCAGGAAGGAAAACAGATGATGAAATAATGGCACTGGGATTTCCTATCAAAGGAATATCACTGTGTTCTGCTTCCTTCTCTTGTGTCAGGTCACCAGAACTGGTACTGAGTCTTACTTTCTTCTTTCTTACCTTGAGAAGGTAAAATAGAGGGGAGGCAGAAATATTCATACTGCTCCTGCTTAAAAGCTAACTTTAATGTGGTCCAAGTCAGCTTTGAAATTGAAACCTCTCTAGGATAATGAAACAGAAGAGGCTGAGTTCCTATTTAGACTGATATTATTTGGCTGAGGGCTGTCTTTACTCAAGAGTAATTTGGGAAAGTGACAGACAGCCGTGACCTTGATTTACTTTGTAACAGTTTGGGTTGAAATGGAAGAGTATTGAAATTTAGATTTTTTCGAAAATTTCAGGGACATCATTAAAGGGGAAGACTTTCCGTTCCTCCTTTCAGTACACCCTGTGCTGTTAAAAATAGCAGAGGAAATGGATGTGTGACATTCATCTGCTGACTCCTTCATGTCTGTTACCAGACTTGATTGCATTTAAAGACTGGTCAGAGCAGGAAAGTAGTCCAGGACTCTCGGCTTACCTCTGCAGGATTCTCAAAATGGGAAACACCCATTTATATGATAAAATACATTTGTTAAACTGTGCTTGTGGGAGGCATGATACTGGACGAAAGAAGATAGTGGAAATCCCGAACAAGGTGGATTTGCTAAGGCAGGTGGAGAATTCATATAACACGGAACATATTCTGCCCCACTTGCTTCGGAGGCACCCTAAGGTGCACTGAAATGTGTATATTAGGGCAGTAGTGCTACTTGATGATCATTTATTTGAGTACTGATCTTCAACTCAGTCACCCAAAAACTTGAAACAATCTGCAGTCACCAAGTAAAACAGTTAGTTAGTATCAGTATAATAGGAGGGAAAACGATGGGAGAGGTGGGCAAGCTGCTTTTTCTTCTGACAGAAAGGATTTCTGCCTCTTTGAGAGTTCTGAGAGCTCTGGATAAAGTTCCAGCCCTAATTTATTTCTGTTGGGATCTTTCCACCTCCCAATCCCACACTTTGTTTGCCTGTTCTTTCTTACAGGAATGAGTTTGCTTTCCTGCAAAAACATCTCACAACCAGGAATGAGCATGGAACTTGTCAGGTCTGGGAGCTGTTATAACCAGCCAGCAGTCTGCAAATGTTCCCATCTGTAGACTGAAACAATGCCATTGCTTAGGAGAACCAAAGTAAAATGAGAAGGCTAGGTTCAAAGGCTTCTTCAGGGAATAAAATCTATAGGCATTTGAGCTCTAAAGTGCTGACCCATAAGAAGCAGATTTAAGAAGAGAAAACAAAAACACTAAATAAATTGTCACATTAACTAAAGAAAAGGAAGAAGTAAGTACTTCATGTGGATTTGCAGACATTTCCTTTACTCTCTGAAATGTTTTTTGCCTTTTCAGAAAGTCCAGAGGACACTCTTCCCTTTCCCAGGGCAAAGGGACCACCACTAGCACAGGGCCAGTCAGGCAGTAGATTCCCAGTGAAAGTTTTACCTGGCTATCCTAAATGAGAGTGGCACTGATTTACTTTTTAAGTTAATTTTGTTCCTCTTAAATTTGTAGGTATTTAAGTATATAGACATAGTCAAATTATTCTGGCAAATTTGGGGAGGGAACTCAAAAATTATGGGGATTGGATGCAGGGGACAGGCAACAGCAGATTCACAATTTTTCTTTAAGAAGCTGGGTTAAACATTCATTTAGAATTGAAATATGAATGTGGTGAATTGGCACACCTTCTTCTTTCTTGTCTTTTGATCTAGTATATGATGTATAATCAATGTTTCTCCAGAGATGTTATTGATGCTACTACGTGTATGTAGGATCCCCCTTTGCTAATGACTGTGATATCCCTACCAGAGCAGATAAAAAACTGAGGTTTGATTAACGAATGATGGCAGAGGACAAGGTCTTCTGTCCTTATCTGGAGGTTCACACTGGCAGAGCTTCCAAGATGGTCCCACGTCCCTATCCACCATAGTCATCACTCCTTAGTCTTGGGCTCACACTGCCTGTGCCAGAGATTTCTTCCTGCTGAGTGCCCAGAGAAGATGACTGCAGTCTGGTACAGCTGTGATGTGGAAAAGAGGACCTACAGAGATATTTGCTAAAAGATGGAGTGGGAGACTCTCTAGTGGAAATCCTGCCTTTGATGAGTGCATAATGTTGTTCTGTCCCAGCTGACAAGAGATGTCAGGTTTTTAATTCTGGCTCGTTCGGAAGGGCTCTGGTGTTTGATAAGAATGTGTCACCAGCCCACATGCAAAGCACTACTCTGAAAAAGAAGGGGGAGGGACTTACGAATAAACCCTGAAGGCAAGGTTTTTACCAACTTCCTTTGACTTCCCACTGGCTCCCTGTCTCTAGCACAGATTTCCCCTGGGACCTGATGTACCAGCATGTTCTTAATTCAGAGGGCTGATGGGGGTTTCATTGTTGAAAGACCTTTCCAGCACCCCTCCATGTGAGACATTTCTAGCTTACAAAGCAGTACCATTACATGATGTGTGTGACATGCCACTACCCCTTTTAGAGGGGCTTGCTTAAGTTCTGTGATGCTTTCACAGCCCTGTGTCAGGTACTCACCCGTAATCAGCACTGCGGCGAGGGTTACACTCGTGTGCAGGCTGTAAAGGCAGGTAGCACACAAACCTGTCAGAGCACGTTTGCTAATGCAGTCATATCGTAAGGTCATAGAATCATTTCAGTTGGAAAAGACCTCTAAGATCATGGAGTCCAACCATTAACCTAACACTGCCAGGTCCACCACTAAACCATGCCCCTAAGTGCCACATCTGCACACCCTTTAAATTACTGATTCCATCGGCCCTTTTACTTGTGCAGTACTTGATACGTCTGCAGCTTTGCTGGAAGCAGTGAGAGAGCCAGCATGCAAGTCTGTGTTTATATCTGGATGTAGCTCTGTGTCTATAGAACAGGTACACGGAGGCATATGTTATACATATGCATGTGCGCACAGACTCCTCTCTCCTGGCAGCGCCGTGGCTGCCGCTGCTGGCTGCTGCCGCCGCAAGCATGGGAGCACGCAGGGGAGGCTGCCGATCCTGGGAGCCGCCATCCCTTCTGCGCCCCAGCGCCAGCGGTGGGGCTCGTCCCAGCCACCCTGGTGCCCACTGGCTGCCCCGGGGGTGGGCAGGCTCAGCACAGTCCCCTGCGCTCCTCCAGGAGAGAAACTGCAGGTAAGGGGAAATTGCCCTTGGCAACCAACAGGCCCTGCGCTGCGGCTGGCCGAGAGCTGCTGGCTCCCGCAGCCGCCAGTCAGGGGTGACCGTGTTTTCCAAAGGCCCCCCTCAGGGATGCTTAAGAGGCTGAGGAGAGCGGAGGAGTATCGGAAGCGTGTGCGCTGGGTGCCCACAGCCAGAGCAGACCGGAGTGCTGGCCGAGGGATTTTGCTGCAGCATCCTTCCCAGGAGTCAGGGGGGAGCAAAGGAGCTGAGAGCTGAATGGTGGGTACCAGGGGAGCGCCCCGGAGGTACCTGCTCGCTGGTGATGCCAGTGGAGCTTGCAGGGATAGAAATGAGACTGATCTCAGCCCTGCAGCTGGGTCTCCTGATCTGCAGCAAGCACAGGGTTATTAAATCCTGATGACACTGTGTAAGAACAAAGTATTTTTGTAAGAAGCGACAGTTGTTCAGGAGCCAGCATCGTCTGGGTCCTCCAGATGACCTCGTCCCAGGTAGCTCTGCTTGGGATCCTTTTTTATTTTAGAAGTAGGGTTGGTGTCTGATGATGTCACACTCAGGAGGAGGGAAATAAAAAAAAAA
>VYXC01007461.1:9959-64362 GCA_013397175.1 Platysteira castanea | reverse complement strand
AGAGTCCTATCCTCTAAGGAAGATGAGGTGAAAGGCAGAGCCCCTTGGAGGGTCTCTCTCTCCCTTCCACTTCAAAGAGTAAGACTGTCTGCCTTCTGTAAACGGAGCTGGTTGTGTAATGCATTATACATCGCAAGGTTAGACCTCTTCTGATTTCTTAATGGAAAGGCTATTTTATTTCTCAAGTGGGTGCCAGCAGGGATGCTGGAAAAGCACAGAGATGCATCCTCCATCCCACACTGACACCGATCCACACAGTCAACTGCAGACTGGGAACTTGTCAAAGAGGAGTGAGGACCAAATCTGGAGTCAATGCAGGGGGAGAGGAGCAGCCTCAGCTTTTTTAGCAAGTGAATGGGGAGGAGGGTAGTATGAGCAGTGATGTCATTTTTAACTGGTTCCTCGCAGAGCTGGGGAGTGAAGTTACAAGAAAAACCTGCAGTCTCAGAATGGCTCTCAGCCTTGACTGGAGACTCTAAATGACTGAGGGTCCCCACAATGGTAATTAATTTTCTTTCCTATGCAGAACTGTTCTGTTATTTTGGGTCAAGCAGAGGGCATTTATTTTCTCAATCTCTCACTCTCTTTCTCTCTCTCTCTCTGTATGTTTTGAGGGTTTGACTTTCGCTATTGCCTCTGGTTTGTTTAATACCTTGCAGGTTATTTGAAGTTTTTCCTGGGTAGTTTGAGAATTTTTCTCTGATGTGGGAATCCATGTCATTACAGAAGAGTTTAGCATGCAGCATTTCTGATACTCATCAGGAGGGGAGATGCAGAGGTTGCCAAGCACACAGCATTCTGCACAGAAAATGTACTTTTAAAATCACAGGTGGAAAGAAAGGGACTTGACTGGCATTTGTTGTTGTAATGGATGGCATTAATGTTGCTTGTGAGAGGCAGAAAAGACTTGGTCAACTATATAGACAGAAATGAATTTTGCTATGGTGATAATTTCTATGCTTTTGATTGGCAGGTTTTTATTATGAGCATTTTAATTCTAGTGGCACTGAATGGCAAATGTCAACATAATAGATTCTGGCTATGTGAGACAGTGTATGTATGTGTAGTTCTTCATGGCATGCATTAACCACTTGAGTGCTGCTCCCTCCACTGCACTTGCCCTGTTGCTGTCTTCCATAGAAATCAGTGGGATGCCAGGCTGTGCTGTGGACAGAGGGTTATTCTGTCTATGGTTCCTGGAATCAGCAGAATCAGTCAAGCCATTTTTAGATAAATAAGTTTGTCAAGACAGGTCCGTCAAGGGTAAAGTGTCTTAGCCCAAGTGGCGGGCAGTGAAAAACATCCCCAGTTTATATTTCCAAGTATTCAGCTATTGGTATCACTGATACAGTTTGGGTTTGTGGTTGTTGTGATGATGCTTGGTCCAAAGGCAGAGGGCGTAATGCCAAAAGTCCATCTGGCTATGGAAGGCTTGTAACATTCCTCTCTGGGCTCCCATTTCCCAATGGTGAGACTTGCTTGTCTTTTCACCCAGGAGAACAAGACAGCTGAGGAAGCCAGACCACAGTTTTGCTTACTAGGAACTTGGGATGTTCATGTGATAGCCACAGACCTCCTGCTGTAGTCTGTAATGACAAGCTCAAAGATGGGAGATCTGGGCTCAAGGATGAAAGAGGCAGAAAAGAAATAGGAACATTGTGATTCCTTCTGAATATGAAATGTTCCTTCAGGAAGTTCCTGCTGTGGCTGAAGGCTTGAGGAATCCATTTCTCCCCTTGAGAAAGCTCTTACTGAAGAGTTTCTGGGAGGAATAAGCCTCTGTTTTAGCAGCTATTGTGAAGATGTCGGCAGCTGTCACAGGGGCCATTTTGAATCCCTCCCCCTGCAATATGCCATGGTGCAGAGGAAGAGTAAATCTGGTGACCTCTTCTGCCAGTCCTCTCAGCATTAGCCTTAGTGTTTGAACATGACAGAGACAAAAGACAGGCTTTAAAAATGTCATGTTCCTCTCGGTGTGGTTTTCATCCAGATGTATGCTTGCCTCCACTAACAGTGCTTATGTGGGGGGCAGTGTGCCTGGCAGGTGGAGGGAATGGTTAACAGGCTGTACTGAACTAGTCACCATGGCATATGGAAGCTTTCCTTCTCCCTAGTGCCAGGCTGAATCTGCTGCTGTGGATAGTCAACTTTGTTTTCCTGTGATTTTAGCATGGCACCCTTCACTAGAAAGAAATAAATGCATTTTTTAAAAGGAGAGCAAAGAACTGTGCATCTGGAGTAAGCAGCGGTTCATCATCCTCCTTTGGGGGCTCAGGCATTCCCACTTCCCCCACACACTGGAATGAAACCTAGTTCTGGGTTTTGGGCCAGGGCACTAGTTCTGGCATTTTTGTCTCAGCTCAGTTCATCTGAGGTGAGAAGTTGCAAATTTATGGCACTAGAGATGGAGTCTGATATCCAAAGAAGAGGGGAGCTGCATGTGACTGCAGCCAGCATGCCCGCTTCTGCAGCCTTCCCCCTTAGGAGCCAGCTGACTTTGCAGCAGGGAAGGTTGAGAAGACCTTTCCAAGCACAAAGAGAAGTAAAGCACTGGGACAGGCTCCTATGGAGCTTATAGGATGCCCTTTTTTTAGGCTTTTTAAGAATAATAAAATTGGGGTGAACTAAAAATACTTAGTCCACTTTAGAATAGTGGAATTACACTTGGCTTTGCATTTTGGCATTTTTAGGACAGGTTTGGTCACACATCAGTCGAAATTCACTATAGGAAACATTTTCTGTGTCAGGAGTTGCGTACCTCATTTGCTGTTAATTTTAGCTGTGTTTCAGAGTTGGAAGAGTCACGGACCAGACAATTGTCACATGGTTCCTTCCTGCCCTCCATTTCTACTGCAGTATTAGCCCCATTGAGCTCCTACCACCAAAGGGATGAGAAAGGTTCACTGCCTCAGACCACTCAGCTGTAAAACTTTGTACTGCTACTGTCAGCAAAAGCGTTACTGATGTGTCAGTGATGGACATGATTGTTAGGGAATGGGAGCCAGGGCACAGACGTGACTGCAAAGGTTGCAGTATCTTTCTGGACTTCAGTGAGCTTTGAATTTTACCATTAGCTGGCAGCTGTGTTTGCTTACATCAGGCTCTGGGCCAAATTAACCTTTGGTTTGGAGTGGTCTCTTGGAGTACTGGGGCTGTGGAGCATTAGGGAAACAAACCTCCCTTGAGTGATGTAGCTGACCACTGCTCACAAGGAAGCAGCACATTTTTCATACTGTAACAGTGACACAGTATGACTTTCAATCCACGCTGTAACCCTTCTGTATGTCTGTGTGGTGGAATTTACTTACTGTTCCAGTTGTTCTCATCTTGCATGGTCTTCTCAGGGGAGGACAACATACACGCCATGAGAATGAATTCAAGCTAACAGGTGTGTCAGAAAGGTATTTTATGGTGCATGCAATGGTGATCAAAGTTAGAAAAGCAGATAACAAAGAGGACCAAGGGTGAGTAGCCAAAGCCCCCACAGGAGGCAAGGAAATTATTTTCATGGGATGAAATCACATCTGTCCTAGGAAAGGATCCTTCTCAGGGATGCAGAAAAAGTGCAAATAACTCTGTGTGAGTGTGTTTGTGGGAAAGAAAGAAAAGAAGAACTTGCCAGTCCCAAATTTAGCAATTAGTTCAACTCTGTGCATGTGACCAAGAAATGCTAAGGTCAAACGTCTAATTGCATTTATACCATTGTCATCTGAGTAATTATCTTTCCCCCCTGGCATTTCAACAGGGTAAAACTGAAGTGGATTTGGACTGCTGTACTCTGGTAAGTCAGAAAGTAGGTAACCTCCATGGCTTGCTAGCAGGGCCATCTCCTCTCCTTTGGCCTCTCTTGGTAGAGTAGGCAGTGTTTATACTCTTCTGGGATACTTTTTTTAGGCGACTTGTTCGGGAAAAATCTTTGTAATCATCCATGTAATCTGGATATAACTATAAAGCACTGTGCTGTTTTCTGCCAGTAATTGAAGAGGGGGGGGCAAGGCAGTGGGAGAAAAGGTGAGTTCTGTACGATCTCTTCTTGTTTCAGGAAGAACTGGTGTTTTCTTCCACTTTGCACAGCAGTGCTGCACATCATTTACCTCGTAATGATAATAGTATATAATCTTTGTAATGGTGATAATCTTCACATGCAACTGCGGATTTCAAATTCCTCCCTATTTCTAGTGCAAATTTCATTTGATGGCATCAGAAAACTGTTTTTTCATGTTCCTGCCTATTTACCCCTACATAACCTCATTGCTAGCTATCAGAGCCAAACTTTTGATAAGAAGAAAGGTGGTGCACCAATGTCAGAATATGCAGATTCACGTCTCACAGTTGCACCTCATTTTTTGTGTACCTGACAAATTTTTTTTTTGGCACAGCACAAGCAATCAAAATTTATCATCCAAATTAAGACTGTAATTATATTTTGATAAAGATCTGGCAATTCAGTGAGAATGAAATTTAAAGGGTTGCTGGGATACAGATGACTCTGGATTATGGGGAAGCGTTTGCATGTGGAATACTAATAAACCAAGGTTGTTCAGCATCCTTATCTAGACTTTTCCAATAGTGTCTGATAACACAGACAATCAAGTGCTTGTTTCTTTGCTATTATCTGGCAAAATGATTAAAGATACAGGCTGCCTTTTATGAATGAAAAGGCAACATGCTTGACATGGAGTGACACAGATGTGTCCCCGTGTTGGTATACAGGAAAAGTGAGGGGAAAGAGTGCTGACCATGCCCACACTACTGAGCCTGCCAAAATAAACTTTTCCTGAGGTTCCCTAGGGTCTCAGGGTTGCCAAGGAACCTCTGTGGGTCCAAGCAGTGCTTTCCTGGGAGGTGTGAGCTCTGCCCAAGACAGGGGCTTCTAGGAGCCTCCTTTGGCAGACCTGGATTCTCAGTGGGGGCCAAGAGCTGGAGGACATGTCAGGGATGAGTGGGGGATATCCAGATACGCTAGAGTTTGCTGTCCAGGCAGGATGACCACAGAAGTAATGGCCCCATAGAGCTGGGGGAGGTGCCAAACAGCTTGATTGAGCCCACAGCTGCCAAAGGGAAGGTTCTGGCTCTCATGCAGGTGCTTTCCTCTGCCAATCCAGCAGATGAGTAAAGCTTGACCTCAGCACTGCAATTGGATGAAGGAAGAGCTATAGCACTTTTTTCTCTTTTAAGTGTCTGGTTTGTATGTGACATTAATTAGTTATTATGGAAAGTTATTGCTATTCAATAACGTGGCCTGCTGATGAGGTGTTATTCACTGCCTGTGCTGTGGTAGCACTCGCAGACCTTGGAGGGCTTCACCTGCTGTGCTCCTGACACCCTGCAGCCTCAGCCAGCTGATATCCCACACCTGCAGCCCAGGGTTCCTGCTGTGCAACTGGCCAGCAGCAAGGCCAGTGCAGGGTTTGTGTTATCACCTTGCTACAACCCTGCTCCAGACTGCCTGCTTCAAATACTGGCATGGTAAGGGAGGCTGGTAAGGGAAGGATCAATTTTCCCTTGCACTTCGTTTGTCCCAGACCATCTCAGCACCACCCTACCAAAGCCCTTTTATTTTCAATGTCTAACTCCAAATGTTGAGACAAGCCTGCAATAATTATTATACCCTCTCCATCAGTGGTTTAGGAACTTAACTGTAGCTCATGGTTGTATTTTTACTACAGATCAGAACAATTCTGTGATTTTACAGCTTTTTCAATTAACTGGGAAACAGTGAGTGTGTCATATAACAATGTAAAAAAACAAGGTTTGGTGGTATGTCAGCTTCATGAAAACAAATGGTTTTACTTCCCTGCTGAACTGAATTCCTCCCAGGTTTCTGGTGACTAAATTTTATTCTCAAGATGTTCTTTCATGATCTGTAAGAAAGGGACTTGACTTGCATTGGGCAGTTTGAATGGCAGTAAGAGCAGATGTGATTCAGGAGGCCTGGGTTAATGAGCATTTTGAGAAGGCAGAGTACATTGGAGATGCTGGAGCTGTAATATGAGAAAAATGACTGTAATACCTTGAATAGCCTTTTAAACACAAGGTGTGCAGTGCTTAAATGGTAGTCTCAAATTCAACCTGCACAAACAGTAATGTGCTTTCTTTTTCCTTCCATGATGTGCATGGACATGTGATGCCAATCTCAGACAACTCCAAAACTGCAAGGTTATAGTCCAGTCCAAATCTTGTGATTTTCTGTAAGCTTCAAGACTTGCTAGAGCAGAGGCTCAGTCAGTGGAGCAGTATCACTAGCCTGGGTTTAGTAGTGCCATGGGAAAAAGGTGTTCATCTTATAAATGGATGCCTCAGGATCCCCAGTTCTGGCATGTGTTGAAGGCTCAATACTGGTTCTTTGGAGCAGTCCAGGACTGTCCTGTCTCACATCCTAAACCTGCATTTCATAATTTTTTACTCTTTCAATGTTTGAGAAGTCCAGCAAATACCTGAGAGGAAAGGGGTTCTCCCAAATTTGATAAAATCTTCCATCTTAAGTTGTTCCGTCTCAACATATGACTTCCCCTTTCTGCCTTGTCAGTGCCAGGTATCTATTCATATGAGGCAAAATAAAAAAAAAAACAAACAAACCTGTAAATTGTACACAACGGCATAAATGTAGCAGAAAGTGTTTGCCCTATTCAAAGGCTGGCTGATGTGTCAGTCTGGTTTACTCCTGTCCCACGCTCTGAATTTGCACTGTGTTTCTACTTACTGCAATTCATGCAGTTTTTCCTCTGCATTTTCTGTGGTGCCTCTTCACAACACTTACACTCACTGGTAACTTTCCAGGAATCCATCTTCTCTTTCCTGATCCTTTCAGTAAGCCTTGTTTGTTTTCCAAACCAGTCATCCTGCCCTGGGTCAGCCTTGTTGCAGTCTCTGATCGTCTCTGGAGGAAGGTGATTACATGACCTAGTCAGCTTGCGAGTTCCAGGTTGTTTCTGGTACCAGCATCATGGTGAAGCCTCCATGGGATTATTGGAAACTTTTTTGGAGTCAGGCAGAGTCCTGCCTTGATCTTCTGGCAGCTGTTTAAACAGAGGCACTGTGCAGTCGGTGGTACCTCCAAGAGTTGCAATAAACTTTATTTATATTATGAATTTTGGTCTGTGGGCTGTCAGTGTAGGATTTGGCAAACAAAGCAACCCTGAGGAGCTTGGGACCCCATGGAAAGGTTTCATCTTTGCTGGGTGGAAATTTTTACTTCCTGGGAAGAAGTACTCACTCAGTAGGTCAAGTGTGCGAGATCAAGAGGAGGAAATTGCAGTCAATGAAGCTAGGAGTATAAACTGTAGTGCCCCACTCTTTAAAAAATTCCTTCCATATGGTCTGAATCTAAAAGCTTGTGTTCCCCATAACAAGTCTGAAGGAATATACTGAAGCTGATTTTCTTCACAATTCATTTCTGCTTGTGCAAAAGTATGGGACAAAGATCTGAAAAGCGTGTGATCTTTGACCAGTAAAACTGTGCCAGCCAAAGCCATTGCTACCATTTATCAGCATCATGTACTTTTTGAAGAATATGAGGGTGCAAAGGGTAGACTGACTGCTGAAATGCGGTTCTGTCAGCATGGCTGCAGCTGCTTTGCCAGTATAATGTACTGTATAAAGACAGAGGTCATTTTGTTGCATTAAAACCTGAAGAATTTTTGTAGTCTGAGAGTGGGAAATGACGCCAGATAACACAGCTGGAATTAGCTAGACCCTGAATTGTTTCCATAGGGTCATTGCCTCATGTGGACAATACACTGCCTGGTATTGGTTCATGACCTCCCAACACAGTACTGCAGAGGTCCTGCATGCAGTGAGTTGTCAGACTGGGAGATATTATGAATTTGAAGCTTAGGTATAAAATTAGCAGTGTTTGTCATGTTGGTAGAAAGAATAGGTTAGAATAGGGTAGGGTAGAGTAGAACAGAATTAGAATTAGAATTAGAATTAGAATTAGAATTAGAATTAGAATTAGAATAGAATGTTTTCAATTGGTAGGGGCCTACCATGATCATGTAATCCAAGTGGAAGATTGCTAGTATGAAATGCAGAATGAAACTCTGGTCATCATCAGCTGTAATGTTAAAACCAGTGTTAGGTAGGCATCTGACTGGAAATGTTAGGTACTGCTGAGATATGTAGCTGATGGACAGCTAGCTCCTAGTCTCCCTGGTTTCATCATGTTAAAGGAGGATTAATTACCTGATTATTTGAGCCCCCACCAGCATGGCTGGGCATGATGACAGCTGAAAGGCTGGAAAATTTAGAGCTGTAGTTCAATGGGGCTTCAGCTCATGGTGGGGGGTCTGGGGTGAGTATGGCATTGGCTGGAGGAAGAGACAGTTTTCTCCTGTTGGGATGGATGAATCATCACAAACCAGCCAGTGACAACACTGTTACAAAGTTATGCTTTCTGTGGTAGGCAACAAATTAATGCCATTTTCCCCTCAAAATAAATAGTTTCTGAATACAAAAACTGCCCTGGGGATTATGTGAATAAGCTCAGCTTTGGGCACATATCTGTCTCAGTGGTTCATGAATGGAGGAAGAAAGGTTTTTCTGCCCGCAGTCCTTTTTAGAGGCTTATTTCTGTGAGGGATGTCTGGCACTTTGGTCATCACTGGTTTCTTCCAGCTGCAGTATTTCTGGAGCAACCTCATCCTACACTCACTGAGTGTCCACAGAAGGGTATCAAAGGGGAAGGAAGATGAGTGTCTTCAAGCCACCCCTTTAGCAAATATTTCCCTTAGTCATAGGTTATCATGGATGTGGCTGTAACTTCAGTAGTGATAGAACTGAAATTTCCTAAAGCCTTGAAAATTATTCCACTGTCCTGTAGGAGTATCTGCAAAATAAGCTGTTGTATGACTCTAAATGAGAATCTTCAAAGTTTAGACATGTTCTTCTGGTGGGCTGAATTTTTGTTGTAGCTTTCTCATACCAGAAGTATGTGTAACAGTTAGCCAAAAATAGGGAGAGTTGTACTAACTGTGCGGAGGTTGCTCTGGCCCTTGTAGAGTGAAGAAGCACGTGGTATTTTTAAAGTGTTGCTGTTGTGCAATATTACAAAGACACAAGGAATCAGGATGTTAATAGATGGGATAAAGGATAACCCAAATGAAAAGCATTCAAATGAATCTTTGCCTATTGCCAGCTAAGTGGTGGTTGCACTTTTTAGGTATTTCTTCTTCTGTGCTCTTGCACAGAATCCTGTCTTTCTGGATGCAATAAAAGTATGTTAAGTATTACAATACCCAAACTTCAGAAATTACTGTGTAACAAAAACCTTGCCAATCAGACCTCACCCTCTCTTACTGCGAGCAAATGTACTGCAACCCAGAGGAAATCAATACTTAGTAATGTGAATAAACAGGAAGATGAAATTATCAAACTGGCAAGTGAGGAAAACAATTTTGGTTTATCAGAATTAGCTGTATTTGAATGCAGTAGTTAAAAATCCTGAAGTGATAATGAATCTGGCAGATGATCAGTGAATTCTTGTGTCTTCCTGTG
The DNA here is from genome assembly GCA_013397175.1 of Platysteira castanea. NCBI lineage: Eukaryota > Metazoa > Chordata > Aves > Passeriformes > Platysteira > Platysteira castanea. The sequence goes on along the minus strand of VYXC01007461.1, from coordinate 54,867 downwards.
CCATGTGGGTCTGGGCTCTAGTGGGACCAGGCAACCTGACTCTTTTTTCTATACTGACCACGGGAGGTTAATTCTGAGTGATGAACCACCTGTTTCTTATCCAGTGCAGTGCTTTGGAGCTGCTTGTAAATGGTGAAGGTTGGTTGTGCTGTAGGACCCCCTACTTTTGTGGGTCCAAAACTGCAGCCTGGGCAGTACAAGCCACAGCTCATCTGCAAAGGTTTGGAGCATGTCCTAGTGGGGAATAAGGACTACTTTTATCTCTAAGAATATAACACTAAACAGACCCACCAGTGAGGTATTCCTGGACTAGCACATGAAATGCAGGGCATGTAATTGTATGTACAAATGCTTAGCATAAAAGGGGGATTTCTGCTCTTAAGACACACAAGTAGAAAGGCCACAGAAAAGGCTAGGAGGTCTCTGGCAGGACAAGAGATGGCTGTTGATTGCCAGGAGGTAACTTGCACCAGGCCCAGAGCAGGGATGTGCCTGCATATCCACCTCTGAGGCCAAACTCCATCCCCAAATAACAGCAGCCCAGGCAACCACGATTGAAAATGCAGTCTCAGTTCTGAGCTTTTCACTGCATACCAACTCCTATATTTTCTCCTTTTTCCTTTTTTTTTTTTAAGCTCAGCAGCAGAGGTAAGACCTTGTTTTCATATTCTCTGTAACACCCTTATGATACTTCAGACACTACACAGAAATAAGCAGATGGCAGGGAACTGATCTGTGTTTGTATCTAAAATGTCTCTGACTTTATGAACAAGATCCATGTTATTAAAAAAAAAAAAGTTGGCTGGGGTGGCTCCCTCTCCGCCTGTGCTGGCAGATGCTACGGGAGTTGATAGGATGTGAGGACCAATTGCCACCTACCCCCTCCACAGATCCTGCCAGATCAGGGCTGTGCTGTATCCGTGGGTGTCGTCTGCCTTTCACTGTTCAGCATGTACAGCATCTCAGCCTCTAGAGCAGTCTGGCACCTCTTCCAGCACTTCCTTTTTTTAGCACCACTTGGAAAATCCATACAGAAAGAAGAGGGGCAGAGAAGAGAAGGCAGTGAAGTGGGAGGGAGGTAATTAGGGCCAGACCTGATGTCCTGGCATAGCTGGAGGGTCCAGAGAAGTCAGGCAGATCCATGACTCAGGAAAGACAAAGTAAGGACAGCAAAACTGCACACCTGGCCCAGCTTATGGTGTCACTTTTATGAGTGTTTTTATCCCTTCCTTCATAAAAATTAATATATTTTGTTCAGTTTCTCAGGCAATGCTTCACCTTTTGAGTTAAAACTCACCTTATGCCTTGGTAGATTGCCTGTCTGTGACCCAACTTTATTTACTTTGTCATTAAATATATTCAATGACTAAATGTGAGAACCTATCCATAGCTTTGCAGACTCACATCTGTTTCCAAGTAGGCAGCCCTGCTCCCCCATAAAGGTGGTGTCTCCCCTCTTGGTGCCTGGTGGTGACAGAACGTCAGCTCCTCACAGTCTGTCGTCTCCTGGTCCTTCCACAGTGAACAGAGGGGGACAGGTGCTGCTAGAGGACTCTTCAGATCTCTCTGAGGCTCATTTGTACTCAAAATCAGTGAGGAGCCTATCTGTTAGCTACAGAAATTCTCCAGGGAAACAAATCTCCCCTGAGGAAAGTTACTTTTGTGATTACTTTGCGTTGTCTGCTTCTTCATGCTTGGAAATATTGTCAACTTTGCTCATGGTGAATAAATCTGAATGTCCCAGGAGTGCCCTCTGCCCTGATTCACCATTCCACTTGATACACAATACTTTAAGGGCAAACACTGTTTGCTATTCAGTGGCCCCATTTTTAACTTATACTTTCTGCATGATAACTTTAATAACTATTCTCCTTCTCCCAGTGCCCTTCTCCCCACTCTCCTTTGTTCCTTGCCTTATTCCTTTCCTGAAAGTATTTCCTAGTTTAATTTCTTTTCCTGTGGAATTTTTTTTCAAGAAGCTTATTTCCTGCAGATTAGTTTTATTTAATTTTCATCACTGATTACAGCTGAGAGTTTGAAGACTTCCTGCACAGTGTTGCTATCAGTATTTGATAGTTTCCAGTAGGTGTTGACACCTGACATTTCTGCTCTGGCTTTGACTGGATGCAATTTCAGCATAGTCATTTCAGCTATGCCTTCTGGTTTTCTTCTTCATGTGCCATACTTGGTACATGGTCATAATAAAATGTCTGCCCACACTTAGAAGGTAATCATTTTATATGTACATTATATGTGTACATATAAATATATATGTACACATATATGTACATTTTATATGTACATTTATATGTACATTAAGGGAGCAATTGTTTGCCACTCTGTGTATTTGCTGTGCTAAAGCCAGCGTGTTGAAAGCTGCCTTGCACTCAGTCCAATGTGTGCACAAAGACAGAGGAGTTACAAATGTGCAAGAATTAGCTGTTTGCAGCTATGTTCTGGATGACAGCTCTCACCAGAGTGGTCCACACCCCTCCAACATCTGACAAACCCTGAAGCTCTTCAGTAGATGTGGCTTTTCAGAAACCCCGTCAGAACTCAATTAGGTTTTGTGCATGAATATGTGGCTTAATAGTATAAATGTGAGTACAAACAATAGGATATGGTTTGGGCTCATAAAGCCATATTAGCCATAACAATGAAGCCTAGCCTGTGTTCTGATCTTTATTAACACCCTATGACACTTTAAAAGAAATAAATGCTTTAAAAATTATTTTAGCTTAATTTTTTTCATGCTACATTTTATGTACTAGTTGCCATTGGCTGCGATGTCTCACTTTGAAGTGGCAGTGAGTGGGTCAGCATGAGCTGTGGGGGCTCCCTAGCTGGCATGGTTACAGGTTTGCACCTCTGCAGGGACATCCAAGGGGATCCAGCTACCAATGCTCACCTCTTGGTTAAATTTGCAAGCTGGAATTTGCCCTCTGAGGCTTGTGGACCATTTGATGTAAGCAAGGGCTTGAAATGCAGTAGAAAAAAACAGTGCAAGTCTGCAGAAAAAATATTAGTGCCCAAGGTGAGTAAGCTGAGAACATGTTATTCAAATAATGACAACAGTGGGAAAATAATTTACCTTGACATAAGTTATTCATCCTGCAGTCTAGATACACAACATCACTGACAGAGTTTCCAAATGTATCTGGCTGGGTTTCTTTAAAAAGCAATCCAGTGTATCTTGGTGTCTTTGTATAGAAAGTCTTTTTGTCTGTGTATAGAAAGTACTGTAAGTAATACAGGCCATTCCATATATTGTAACACGTTCATGCTTTATGGATTAAGCACTAATTCCAAACCCAAAAGGCCTGGAGGGGAGAAGCTGCAATTCCTGGGTAAGAGCTGAAGCTCTGGCAGTGAGTGGTGCTGGAACATGTCCTTGGCATCACAGGGTGGGTGGAGGGGACTTACAAGAATTCTAAAGGTTGCCTAAATCCTAATCAGGTTTCTTCATTAAAAACAATTCCTTTGAGAAAGTATAGAAGGGAAAGGGGCAGAAATCCTTATTTGCAGGCAGCTCTCCTTCCCCTTACAAAACAAAAAGAACTGCGTTCACTATTGTCTCAACAAATGAAACTCTGCAATTCAGCTGGCCTTGTTCTCAGTGTGCTTCTCTGAACTCTTACAGCTCAGTTTGCTGTAATGTTTTACACAAATATTCTGTCAGAAGTGGGACTGGAGAAGGACAGTGTGGAAATAGAACCCTCCTCCTGGCCCAGAGCCATCTGGTCTAGTGAAAGGTGTTCCTGCTCATGGAAGGGAGTTGGAACTAGGTGATCTCTAAGGCCACTTCTAGCCCAGTCCAGTCTGTGGTTCTGTGATTTCTGGGCTGGTTCAGATGGTTGTCTGAAACTGGGCTTCAAGGAAACGGCTTGGGAGGCCAGAGCCAGACCAAACATCTGAGGGGGCTGATGATGAAGGGGTTGGGTATTCACTGAGACTGGGGAAGAGTTGTGCTGAAAGGACCCAGAGGAGCTACACCATGGACTGGTTGTATCTGTAACTGCACCCCTGTGCCCAGCCAGATCTGGGCCACCATCAGGGTGGCTCCAGAGAAAACTTGTGGAGGAGTGTGTGGGATTTTTGTTGCCTGTCCCAAGAAACACGCTGCCTTGCCATTCCGGGGAGGAAACTATTCAGAGATAGAGATACAGAGACAGAGACAGGTCTCCCAATGCTACTGCAGAACAGACTTACAGAGCTGCAAGAGCAGCAAGAATATTTCACCAGAGGAAGAAAAAAAGAGTTGCCTTTGGTTCCCCTGAGGTATTTGATTTTCTGTCTTCCCCTGAAGGTCTGTGAGTAATTTGAAGGGATGTGTTGTAATAGTATTTACATACATAGCATTGCACAGTATTTACTAAATGGAATTGGAAGAAACTGTTGCTACTTACCTTCACTTGCAATCAAGTGGCATCCAAGGCATCTAGCCAAGCACACTGAAAAAGACTGATGGGGAGGAAGAAGTGTGAAATACGAGCCACCATCTTTACTCCTAACACATGGCTTGTTGTTCCTGACTCTTGGGAGTTTGATGCCTCAGCCTACAGGCAGTGCCAGTGGAAGGGAAGACGGGCCCTGCTCATTCATTTTCTGTACAAACTGGCATCTTTGATGCTAAATGCTGTTTCTGAGAACCAAGAGAAGGTATGGAGTATAAGTCTCAGAGCTTACACGGAAGGTTGTAGTTTTTGAAAATTTCAAACAGAAAACAGAAATACATTTGCTGTACTTGGAATAAGTTATCTGAATCTTATCTCCCAATATGGCTAGCACAGCATATTCTTTGTTGAGTGTCATCTTCCAGTGTGTTTTTCAAGGTTCATGGTGTTTTACTGATGGTCTCTAGTTCCAAAAATGTGGAGGGATTGTTCATATTGTGGATGCTGATGTGGAAAAAGGTGATGCAATGACTGAGTCTCTGCTCTTCTTGAAAAGAGGATGCTCAGCATAGATTCAAAAGGCTGTTACTTGAAAGCAACCTCTTTAGGTGCAAATGTTCAGACAGAAATATGTAGGTATAGACAGTAAAAGAATAGGCAGGATACCCTAAAACTGCTGCCCAAAACCAGTTTGACCTACCATAAAATTGTCTGTAGGATGGGTTTTTTTTTTTTCACAAGATCCTGAAGGTAAGCATTAACTAAGGTAGGTAGAATAGTAAATGAATTTTGTAAAGCTTTGTTCTTGAGTGCTGGCATGTGAAATCAAGGTGACTGATCTGAGAGCAACATCACAGTGAACAGCACACTTCTCTGTGATAAAAGGGAGAGCATTATGGTGACCTGCTGGAGCAGCTCGGGCAAGCTTAGTAGTGATTTGGACTGAGTCAGTACAGGAGAAAAATAGCAGAGCAGTGAGAGAGAATTGCAAAGGATGTCTAAAAGCATGCTTGCAAAGTGTATTATCGAGACCACACACTACACTGCTGGAGATAAGAGACTTTATCTTGTTGCATTTCCAGAGTGGGAGTAATGTAAAGGGTCAACACAGGAAGAAATCTGTGTTGACAAGCACTGAAAGTGTGTCAAATTGAAAGAAGTGCTTTCAACTAATTAAGCATGTAGGACTGAAAGGGCTCTCTTGGGACGCTGATTTCAGTTACATGCTCTGGAGTGTGTATGTACACAAACACTTAGACATGTCTGCATGTGTGGGATGTCAGATCATCCCTGCTGTAACAATCCATCCTTACCATTAGGTCCAGTAACCTTAAAATAGTTCTGGTTTGGGTTTTTCTCTAACACAGTTTATGCCTTCACTATTTCACTGTCTAGTTAGCTCTTTGTTTTCTCATTGAGCATGGTAGCAATCTGAATTGAATATGAAATTAATATTCCTGCAGAACAGTTGACCTAACAGCAGCCTTAAGCTTGCCAGGCAGGACTGCCATGTTGTCTGCCTTTTTTACCATTACCCTGCAGGGCACTCTTGGAGGCTGTGTAAAGCATAGACCTGGGAACAGGAATAAAAGGAAAGGAAGAAATTGCTGGCTAGAGAAACTTCACAGGAATGAAGGCTTGAACATGTAAAGTACTCTGTATTTCTAAGAAGTTATTGTCTATCCTGCAGTGACAGCTTTGAAATACTTTGAAATACAAAGTTCCATTCTGGCCACTGTAACATATTTTACAGAGTTAGGAAAAGCAGTTTAAAATATGTTCAAACACCACCAGCAGTGATGGAAAGCAGCAAAGCCAAGAATGGGATTAGCATGTGGTACTCTTCACATAAGTGCATACTGCTTAACAGCCTAATCTTCTTACGTGTATAAGAACCATACGCCTCCCAGCCCTCTTGAATTATGCCTGTTGTGCCAGTCAACCAAACATCAGGTAAATGCAAAATTCAAGGATCTGCTCATGGAAATGACATCCAAATCATATGCTTTCCAGTATTTTAATCTCTCCTGCTACCTGAATGCCAGATATGGATGTGGTTTTGTCCACTTGCCCTTTTTTCTCCTGAATAGCTGTTATTTCCATGTGTAGCATAATGCAAGGCAGAGAAATGCCACAGGGATGTGCTAAGAAACTGTGATTGAAACATGGGAGGTTTCACTGTATTGGCAGGAAATAAAACAATACAAAGAGCATAAAAGATTGTGGTCTTTCTCAACAGATTCCGCTGTCAGTTAGGTTTCTGCCTTTTTGCTTGAGTTTGAAAAAATTTCTAAATTGTCTGTCCATGAGTGCAGAACAGAATAATAATTGTACTCATGCTGTTGCCCACATGTAGCTAAAGACTTAACTTGTTTTGTCATGTCTTCCCTCCTGTTTTTCTGGAGAGCAGCTGCAGCCTGCATAGACACAGTTTTCCGGCTTTGATTTGCATGTGCAAGTGCCAGTGGCAGGGCAGATGTGGTGATCCAGGCTTCAGGTCCAGACTGGTTGCCCAAACTGTCTCTTGGGGTCTGTGTCACTGGAGCTTTTCACTCACATCCATGCTGGACTCAGGTTGCACAACACAAAAACTCTTCAGAAACAATTTGGATTTCTGCCCTGATAATAGCAATAAGAAAAAATGATGCACAAGGCATGTTTTCCAGCATAGGCTCTCAGATAGAAGAAGCCAAGGAGCAAACCACCTAAAGTGGGTCATCAGTTACCCATGGCCCTGTGACAGTGGGCACTATGAAGACTGAAAGGGAAATGTCTGCCCTGAACAGCACCCTCACAAATGGCAGAGTACACCAGGAAAACAGGAACGAAAGATGTGGCCAAGGATGGGGGCATCCTATCCAGACGCTGAACAAATCCCAAAGATGTACTTGGTAGGTGAGGAGACAGGGGGTTTGGCATGCAGTTTTCTCTTTCATTGGGTTGAGCATCTCTTGTCTTACACAAGAGACACAAGAGAAAGCTCTGGGAAGACCTGCCTCATGTCTCACATGTCCCGGGGAAGATGGACCACAGACAGCTTCCCAGGGAAGAGGAGGACTGGGGAGTACAGGCAGGGTCCTCAGCAGCCTCTGCAGTGCCAAGGAACCAGAGTGCCTGTCACATTCCCATCATCTGATGTCCCTGCCCCAGCAAAAGAGCTTTAGAAGAGAAACCCGTCACTGTTAGGTGTTGCTCTGGCACAGACTTGGTGGGGAAAGAGCATGGCGTCCTGCCCCTGCCAGGATGACCAGGGTTTTCTAGGGCACTGGGGTATGTCCCAGTTTCTAGCTACAGTCACTTGGTACTTTTTTCTAGAGGTATGAGGGAAACTGTGTGCATACCCATGCTTGTAGGTGTAGCCACTGAAGTTATGGTGAGGTTGCCATCGCTCAGCTGGGTGCTGGAAAAGCTAACAAGCCAGTAGCCTTATTTGCAGTGAACAGCAGCCCCACCAACACACTCCCTTTGTATGGCCATTTTCCAATTGTTAATAGAGATGGGACAGGAAAGTATTTCATCCAAATAGCTACTCACAGTTCCCGTTGGTGGGGTTTGCCATTGGCAAATAGGGAAATGTCTGGGTGCATGCATGGTTGGGAGGAAGCACAGTTGTTGAAAACAGAGTGATTGTTCCACCTTCAAGGAGCTCCAGGCTTTGGTGTCCCTGCTGGGTAAGCCCTGGCACTCTCTTTGCCGTCACTGTGAAGGAGCAGCCGCAGAGGGAGCTGCTTTGAAAGTACTGAGCTTGCTGATGGATGTGGGACATGAACAGCAAAGAAGCAACTCTAGAATTTTACCAGTGTTGTAGGCTTAAACCCCCTGAGTGCTCCAGTGGAGACACGAGTACACTGGGAAACGTGTACATTCGAGACATACAGGACTATAAATAAAATTCACATCAGACTCAGCACTTGCCTCAATGATACATTTATGCTCTAAATTGCATGATGAAGTTGGATGTGCTGCCAGGCTGCCTAGTCTTTGCGATAATCTGGTCTTCCTCAGAATTAATTTTCTTGCAATGTTTTGCAGACAAACGCAGCAGGCAGTAACTCACTGCTGACCTGGGCAGTAGCTGAGGAAGAGTCTGATCACGTTGAATTCCGCTGCTGCTGGCATAGGCCTATTTATGCAAAGCTGGATGAATATCCAGCTTTCTTGTGACATTGGATCACATAACAAAAAAAAGTCACCATTTTTACATGAAAGAGCTAGAAAAAACGGCATATGCTAAAATGACAGGTCAGCCACCTTAACGCTGGAGAAGAAGGTCTTTCCTAAGCAGAGCCTGGCATGGTGCTGCTGGCCACAGCAGCCTTTGGTTGCATCCTGCACCCCTGCAGCAGGATGTGTGAAGAGGTGGAGTTTCATTGAGTGCACAGCCCCCAGGACCTCTGCCTCCTGCAAAGGACTTGGGTCATTACAGCCAAGATATCTGATTCCAGCCTCTCTTAAGTGTAACTGGGCTCTGGAATAGGCTTATTTTCTAGTCTGATCCTTTTCAATTTTGGGTTTTGTCTTTTGGAATCTGGATACTTTAATAAGGATTCAGCAGCTGCCGGTTCAGCTTTGCCTATGCAAAATTCAGGGCTGACAGCTCTGAGCTCTGGCCCTTAACATGTAGGCAACTTCCTCACTCGCTGCTCCAATTCCCTCCAGGCTGCACACTTTTTCACACCTTACAACAAATCGTGTTTTCTCTCTGAACCAGGAAACATAGGAAATTATCTTTTTTTCTTTCTTCCCCTGACAGCTAATAGCAACTATAATACAGCTAGAAATAATAGAAAGTTGAGAAACAGAAGGAGCTAGGAAGGGGTGAGGCAAGCGTCTAGAGAAGCAGACGGAGTTGCGGGGGGGGAAACCCCTGGATCTATCAAATAAATAGAGCAGAAATCTTTCTTGCTTGGCCTTTGTGGTGTTATTATTAGAACAACCACGCCTGAGTGCACTAAAGCCACACAACCTTCAAGCATCTACATCCAGCTCTGCTGTGGCAGGATCCTTTTTCTGCTTGGCTAAAGGAGGGAGAGAATGAGAGGATGTGAAGATGAGAAGGATCTGTAAATGATAAATATTATCAACTTCAATAAAACTGCTATTTGGAAATCTTCAAAAATCTTCTCATGAGAAGAGCCATTAGTGTATGTCTGTTTGACATTGGTTGTTAGGAAACCAGCCAATGTTAATAGATCCACAGAATGGAATGGAGAATCCATTTAAACGCTCTCTTGTCATTTTGTCATCCCACAAGACAAAAAAAAAACCCAATTACTTTAACTCAGGAATGAAATGAAGTGATAGTTTATATGATTCACTTGTATAGACTAAATTGATCAAAGCACACACTAAAAATATATTAACAGTCTATATCTGATGCCTGAAATGTAGCATTTCCTATTTCTGTATTGGCTTTTTTTCTCATTCAGTGTGATGTCCAGCTGTTAATCATTTAAAGACTGTGGCTTTACATTTTCTATATTGCTTTATTTATTATGTATGTTAGGATGATACTGAGGGGCTACAGCCACGCGCAGGCTTGGCATTGTAAAAAGTGCTTGCAGTGTAAAACACTGAGTAAAAGAAGTGCTGGCTGAAAGAGATACCTTATCCTCATTTCACAGAACGGAGGCAGAGGGAGTCCTAATATTTAACGCCAGCTCCTAGCAGAAGCATATGGTGAAGCTTTGACTGCACATTTCTTCTAGATCTCAGCCCAGTGGTCTTTGTCTGCTGAATTATCCTGCCACAAGATTGGCTTTTTTCTTTTAGTGGAAGTAAGAGGTTCAGCCCTGTGAAGAAAATTAGATGTTCAGTAGTCCTTAAAGCTCACAGTCCACTCCTGTGGTTGCATCCTCTGGCTTTAGCTCCCAGCAATGGCGCCCAATTCCCAGGGGCAATCAGCAAGAGCCAGGCGAAATGTCATTGCAGAAGAACAGGCAATGTGCAAAGGACAGGGAAGGACATGCAAAGGACAATGTGCAAGGAATGAAATGGAAGCAGGTCCCTCTTTTGGCAGGCTTTTTTCAACTGGTTAGCTTTTTCCCTCTCTCCCCTTTCCAAGACTTTTTTTCAGAGCTTCGCTGCTCTGAGGTTGGGATGCTGTTCCTCAATCATCCAGGCTAATTGCGTTCATTGTGGGTTTGTACTTACTTGTCCTTGGGCCAGCATTGTCCTCCACCCTACCCAGTGCTGCTCCCTCCCTCTGAGCTTCTTCCTCACTGTAGGCTGAGAACATTCATCCCCTTGCGGCATTTTTTTACCGTTCTATTCTGGATCTCCTAGAAAATCCACTCCAGCTTTGAAGTATTTTAAAGGATTGGTCAGTTCAGTGAGTATTGTGCAATATTTCAGCTTTCTTGGTGTCGGGGGGAGGTGTATATTTCCTGTTACCATGAACCAGAGATCCTGTGGGGAAAGGTAAGAAGACAGGGATGGGTGCTGGCTCAGGCCATAGCATAGGGCACTGTAAGCTTCTTAATGCCCTATCATGTGAAGATAAGCAATGTATTTGTGGTTTTTCTCCTGGGACAGCACTATGCCCAGCTCTGCCAGGTCTGCTGGCTAAGGGAGACTTGTTGGGTGGCCAAAAGGTCATGCTATTTTATCTGTCAACAGCAATGTGTGTCTACAACAGTAGGTGTGCAGCAGAGCTTGCATGAACTTGGTTTCATTTTCAAGTCTCACATAAAATATATCAATCCAACTCCTACTTGATGAAATGTCTGAAAATTTTGTAAGAAGGTAAAACTTTCCACTCACTCACTGATATTCATCACAGACAACTACTAGCCCTTCAGTCTAGACAGATATTTCTGGGAGTAGGAAGGAACTGCTTGTCCCTGCCTTTTCATTAGCCTCCAGGGTACAATTTGTGATCATGAAAATCACATGCCCTCGGCAATACAAAGAATGGGTGGGATATCATTACTATTGCTTACAAATTTTTGTGCTGAGCTGAGATTCCCAAGGAGGAAGTGTGGCTCAGAACATGACTGGGACAAGTTGCTTTTCGTCTCAGTACCTTGTATGTGAAACAGACATAGTGTTTTGTTACCTTCAAGGGGTAAAGGAGATATAAAATCAGCTCATGCCAGTGAGGTATTTCCCTACTGCAGTGGTAACAGACAGACAAGCCATTAAAAGCTCTGCCTGCAATTTGGCAACATTATGTTTTTGCAATGTCAAAAATTTAATTAGTAAATCCTCATGATGAGCAAGCACTGACAGGTTGCCATCATTCATCCTACTGCCTTCCTCCACTATCATTTTTTTCTCCCCCCAGTGCCACTCCTTGCACTGGCACCATGCCAGTTGCACAGAGCAGCACTACAAATGTGCTGAAAAATGAGTGAAACCCCACCTGCAAAAATCCACTGAGAAGCAAAGCAAGGCTCCCTATTGGACAGAGAATTTGGGGTCCCTTCATAGTTGTTGAAGCTCTGAGAACCTGAACTTCAGCAGGTCTGTTCATCATATTATACCACCACTTCCATCATGACACCTGCAAATTTTGGTGAACTGTTGGGGTGTTTTCCTAATCAAAGAAACTGATAGTCTCTCATCATCCCACACATGGCAGCATGGTTCCTAGGTTTCTCCTCTTCTGTCTGCTCCCTCATTCTCCAACTGTACTTTCCCAGTTCTTTCTCTATACAAAGCACTGGTATGCCTTCAGACTGAGTGAATGTTGTTTTGCATTAAAGAAAGCAAAAAAGCAAGAAAGACCAAAGAATTCTCTGGCTCTCCACCAGAGACTCATTCTCTGCCATGATGCACTGGCTACCCCTCAAAAAAAAGGGTAAGGGAGTGCAAAAGCAAGAATGTAGATGAGAGCCCTGAAATGTGCAAAGGAGAGGAGTGCCTGGCCAGTGCAGGGACCAGCCTGAGGCACACTGGCTCTTTGGCCGCTCACTGGGAAGGGAAGCCCAAGAGGTACCTCCTGTGCATGAGGGTGCCTGCCTGTGTCACACTGTGCTGTCCTGTGAGCAAAACAGCTGCAGCAGCTCCTTGGCGTTAGACCAGAGACTGTCTGTGCCAATGCCTGTGGTAGAAAGATCAATCCCAGTGCTATACCTGAGGATGTGCCACCTGCTCTGCTGCATTACGTGGGCTGAGGATGAGCCTGCTCCCTGCTGCTGGCTGGGGCAGAGTGCTGGCATCTCCCATGGCCCTCCACTCCTGCTTTGGCCCTTGGAAAGCTACCTACTGTGTATGCTGAGGCTGGACATAGTCATGGGACTCCCATGAGTCCCAGGACTCCTGAGAAGTTCTCTCAAACCATTAGTGGACTTGATTAATACAATTTTCAGAGGCAGACTTCTGGGATTTCTCTTTAGAGGAACTGAAGTGTTCCTGTCCCTCAGAAGTCCCTGTCTATTAAAGGAACCTTTTTTGATAGGTGGCAGTTAAAGTCTCTCAGCAGGGAAGGCAGTTAATCTCAGTTGTTACGCCCTGGAAGGCAGCGAACTAGCAACCTGTGTCAGAAACTAGTTGTGTGTAACATGATGTAGTGAAAGAGCATATTGGCAGGAGAATGAGTAAATGGAAGATCTATTCCTCCCACTGCCTTTGCTCAAAATGCCACTGTGGAAAGATTCCTTCGCTTCTTTACATTTTTGTTTTGCTATCTATAAAATGATTATCCCTTTGGTCCATTTGTATAAAACACCAATATAGTATCTTTTCACCTGCTTGCCTCCATAGAGCCATTTGCAATCCGGTAAAAGGGCATTGTCTAAATGCTAACTGATATAAAATGATATGGAAACAGAGAGAAGATAATATTTGCTGCTAATTGATGGGAGTAAAGGTGCTGTAACAAACCCAGTGCCTGTTCTTGACAATGCTGTTCCAAGCAAGAACCTTTGCTTTTCAGCTAGGTTGATGGAAGAGAGACTAGAAGTCTTATCTTGCACTCTGTTTTGATCCTACAGCTGTCTCCAACCTTGATGCAGAGAGTAAACTGAGTGTCTATTACCGAGCACCTTGGCATCAGCAAAGAAACATCTTTCTCCCTTCCACCAGACCACCCTGCGTGGAGGAGCTGCACCACCACGCCAAGCAGCACCTGCGAGCCTTGCGCAGAGGTAGGTGCTCCCCCGTGCTCCAGCTCCACACACGTAACACCTCTCCATGGTCCACTCCAGGCAGCAGAAGGATAATCAGGCACAAGCACACAGAACTGTGAGCACTGGTCTCCACTGGGACTTAGGCACCCAGGCTAAGAAATCACAGAACTGTAGAACCACAGAATGTTTTGAGTTTGAAGGGACCTAAAGATTACCTAGTCCCAAACCCCTTCACAAGGGCTGAAACTGGAGCCCAGTGGTATTAGTCTCCACCAAAACTGAGCTGTCTGCTCAGGGCTTCTAACCATGATACTGGAGGATGCCTGTGTCCTTTAAGAGTGGCAGCTGAAAGTCAAGTGATAGATGTCCTGGACAGCTTGGAAGGGTTGGGCAGGTATCCCTTTCCCAGGCTAGGGAACATTTTCTGACATCGCCTAACAAACTGCAGACCTGTAGCCTCAAAGCAACACAGAGAGGAAGCAGGAGCAACAGGGTCATAACCAGGCTCTTGGATCCCTGCCATAAAGAGACTTTACTAGATGCAAACATCTGGATGGTCCTACAATAGCACACTTGAAAGGAAAGCAAAAGATGGGGAAAGGTCAGTTTTCACTGGGAACCTAACCAAGGGAAAATTATTACCAGGACTCAAGTCAAAGCAGGCAAACAAGCCTGTCTTCTTCCTGTGCCATAAGGAAGGAGAAAATCCATGCAGGTCACACTTAAAATGTTCAGCAGCAGCCTCCAGTCTTGAAGCGTTTTGCACCAACAGCTCTAATTGCCTTGCTCATTTATTATTGTTATTATCTTATAATAATAATCGATTGCTTAGAACTGCAGAGCATCTGTTAGCTGGATAAGATGTTCCAATTAATTACCACATTTGACCGTCTCTGCAGGTTTTAGGTCATGAACACACTGTGGGTGCAGTACGTCTTCCTAGCATGGCAGAGAGTGGTACAGCCAAATTTCAGTCACAGTAGTGCTGGAGTAGAGCAGAAGTTCTTTTCTGTTCTCAGCAGCTCTGCTTTGCAGTTGTCCCAGAACCAGGCTGATCTTTGCCTGCCATCTTGTGGGCAGGAGAAATCCTGACAGCAGCACGGGAAGGCAGCTCCAGAAATGTCTCATAATTTCAAAGTTACAAATCTCAGTTTGGGCAATTTCCCATCCTCCACAATTAATGGCAGCTGTGCCAGTTCAGCAGGCAGCTTGCCATGTGATGCTTCATCTTATTTTCCAAATAACTGTATATATGGGGATGAAATTTTAATCTGAAATTTACTCTAAACATGTTTATTGTGTCTCAACTCTATCTTCTATCAGAATTTCATTATCTCTTTATCTGTTTAACCAGGAGCAATTAAAACTAAATGTTAGGTCAGAAATCAGCTATGCTAGCAGCAAACATTGTTGACTGGAACATAGCTAGTGCAGCAGGTGAATACATTATCTCCTTCCAGCAGCACTCCATGCAAACAGCAATTATCGGTCACCTAAAATTAGAGATTGGAAGTCCATGAGCATTCTCCCATTCACTTGGAAGGTTCCAGAGACTTGGGGCTAATGCTGGAAGAGGACTGAGTATTGTGAGCCCATGGTGAAGGGAGATTCCTGTGGGCTTAGGGTGGATAAAGATCTTGACTTTTCCAGGATGATTTCCTTCATGCTGGAACCTGAGCATTACCACTGCAACAACCTTCATGATGTCAAGCCAGTGCTCAGGACCTAGCACTGCCATGCAGCCAGGGAATAAAATTCCACCTGGAGCTGTGTTTCTTTTTTCCCTCAGAGTGATATATTTTATATGGGTAGAATGCAGGCGTTACTGCACCTTAATATTTCAAGGCAATAGGAGCTTCCAGTTCCTGTTGGAAATCAGGCCTTGGGTCTTAAGTAACTAGAAGGTAGCTCCTTTGTCTCTTGGGATAAATGGTACAAATCTCATCTGGGGACAATTCAGCTGCAGTGCATATGCTGGGGTGTGCTGTATGGGCATTTCTCTTTTGGGCACGCGGATGTCCAGTAGGTGCTTCTCCCTTCAGTTGCAACAGGGATCATTTGTACCAGTCACAGGGGAAGAGGAGAACCTTCGTCTTTGGAGTCCACTGTCCTACACCTGTCTCTGTTGTGCTGTTAATAGAGATATTTGTATGTTTTTAACACTTTGAAAGACTTGTGTCTTCTTTCTCATCCAAAACAGAACATCGAAGCCGAGGCGATAACAGAGAGCAAAAGGTCCAAGGCCCCACTGCTGTGGTGGCCCCCCCCTTTCCTCCCTTCCCTGCAATCTGCAGCCAAAAGAGGCACGCAATAAAGGACCGGCACTTGCTACCAGTAAGTCTTGCACTACAGCTACCACACACAAACACACTGTTAGCATGATGGGACCCAAGTGTGACAGTGCTTCACAAGTGCCCCCTCCCCAAGCCGGTGCAGGTACACCAGAGCTGACCTTAAAGACTGTCAGCAGCATAACACAGGTCACAGCTTCCAGCAGCCAGCCCCAGGGTGGCTGTTTTCAAACAGAAACCTCTTATTTTTCACCTGTGGCCTGCACACATATGCTCTCTTTCACACACTCCTCCACAGTCCTTCACATTCGCCACTCAGGCTGTAGAGGTAGCACTTTGAGGACACTCCCGTAATTTCAGAATGTGCTGTAATTTCAGCCCTGGCATTAGCATTGCCAGGAGCCAAGAGCTCAAGGGCTTTGAGTGCTGGCTTGAGGCTTGTGTGTGTGCAGATAGGTTTAGGAGCATGTCCCCAGCTACAAGGAGATACACTTTCCGTAGTCCTGTTTTGCAATGTTCATCTCCATGCAGTTTTTTCAGATGTTTCATGTCTCACACATGTCTTTGCAACCAGCCAAGCAGGAACTCGAGCTGAAGATCTGGTCCTGTATGTCTGTGCTGACTTTCCACTGCTGCATTAATTTGAAATCAAATTAGTGTTGACAATATGGTATTTATCATTGTTAAAGGAAATGTGCTAGATTCACAACTTTAACTCTGATTAGGTCCACAATTCCCACTGGCTTCAGATGGACTTTGGTACTTCTGTGGCTCTGGGTATACTTTACTCACAAAAGTGTCATAGTAGCTACATTTTGCCCTGTACTAAGAGCCACTGCATTATTTAAAAGCTGTAGGTCAGACCTGGACTTAAGTTTTAGGTGAGGTGTTTGTCTAATGCCATGTCTCAGTGAGGTGGTAATAGATCTGTTCTGCAGGGGCACTGGCATCTCGAGAGATACTACACCTGTGAGTACATTATAAGCTCGGTGATGATTCAGTAACTACACTTACTTAGCTTAAAAATCCAAGTGCATTCATCCTAATCCAGTATATTAACCGTCTTTAAATACTATAATGCAAAAGCACTCACAGTGTAAAAGACTCAATGTAAACAAGTCACACATGCCCAGGGACCAAAACATCAGCTAATCAGTCCATAGGAAAAGTTTTGTTTCTCATTTAGAAAGCATGAAATACATAAGATTTTGATTAGTTTGACTGTTCTGGCTTTTTGGCTGCTTATCTGGCTAATTTTGAGGACAGCATCACCATCACTGCAGGCTTTGAACAGGTTAAATTTGCAGGCCTTATAATTCAACTTAAAGAAGATATCCTGATGTTAAAGGACAGCATAGAAAAGAGTTTGAAGACAGAAAGAAGAAGCAGGATTACCTGTATCTTTCTTATAAGTCATCATCAAAGCTAGTGCTGTTGTAGGGTCATTGAAAGGTAAAGGGAAGGTGATGCCATGTTAAGGATCAGAACTAGTTACAGATGATAGTTTGGACAGGCTGTTGAACATAAAGCTTTCTTAGTATCAGATGGGGAACAAGGCATCTCTTTTGAAATTGCATACACAGTGCTTAAAGGCCTGAATCTTTGCTGTGTTGGAAAACAACCAGTGCTTTTTAGACATTACTTCCATCTGTGGAACACAATAGCAAATAGTGAGCAACTCTCTGAGTCCTGTATTAGTTGACAAAATTAAGTCATGCTGAATGCAGATGTTTTGGCTGTATCTGAAAGTCTACCTTTTTCTTTTCAAGATGGAAAATATTAAGCTTTGTGCCCACCCATATCAGACCTCCTTTTGGAAGCTGATTGGGTTCAATGTTCCTCTAAGGAGAAGCAAACGAGCTGCTTGGAGAGCTGTTGTTCTATTGATTTCAAGGCACCTGGCAATGTTCTGCTTTGGAAATTGCAAATACACCATGGCCAGAGTACTTCAAAGTGCCTTGACCCATTTCTGAGAAAACCCCTTATTAATCGGGCAACCTAAAAATTAAAGAGAACAAGGCAAGATGAAGCTGCACATGAATATTCTGTCTGGCAGAGGTTAATCAGAGATTTTTACAAGACACTGCAACAGTGAATAGCTAATTGATATTGTCCCAGCCTTCATGATTTAATGATACCATTACAAGAGAAACTTGAGAATGCTGTTATTGGCTAGCTGGCTCTTTCTGGCATAAACTTTTTGACATCTGCAAAAGTTTATCTGCTTCAGGGACTGTCAGAAATGTTTGATCTCTGATTCCAGTTGATGGTATCATTTAGTCATCAATGAACTAAAGATGCTATGTCCACAAGAATTTTTATTCATGGCATAGCAGTGTGTTGCACATTCCACTCTTCTGATGCATTGGGAAAGTGCTGAAAGGAACAATACACAACCAAAAAAGCCCCTTTTTTGTGTTTCTTTTAAATTAGGAAAGGGATCAACAAGAAGCTGGGAAACTTTTGAAAGTTACCGAGTCTGTCTTTTCCAAACTTACTATCTAAGTTAAATGCATGTATTAAGATATACAAATAAGAAACTTGATTTTGAGGAATGTTCAAATTACCACTGTGTGACCTGTGGGAACTACCACTACTGAAAGTTACTGAGAAAACAGGTCACCTATATCTAAGATGAGTCAAGGCTCCCTATATGTGTACCTTTTGGCTGCTGCTACCAATTAGGTGGCTATGAGCTCTTCCAAAGATCTTGCATGTTGTATAGTAAAACTAGAGAAAATCAATCACAATAGATGAAGATTCACTTTTAATCACAACTATGTTTACAGGGAGAAAGATGCCGAAGTCCCACGAATTCCAAGAAAGGACAAATGAATTCAAGTTCAAAGCAAATAATGCCAGTGTAAATGGGTCTGGAAAGACATTTTGGACTGTTCCATTACAAGATGATTCTACTGTGGAGAAAGAGTAGAGAACTCAAAATGGCATAGGCTCTTTCATGTCTTCTCTTGTTACAGGAAATTCCCTGATTTGCCTGATGAAAGGTCCACTTAGCCCAAAGGCCAGAAGGGGATCCTTCAGGAAAGAGGATAAGAACAGGGCATGGTTTATTCTGTGTATTGTCACATGATTTATCCTTCCAGTTTCATACAGAAACTGGTTACAGAGTTCTTGAGTCAGAGATCAAACACAGAATAATAAAAGAAGCTCTCTGTGTTGACTGTGAGATTTGTTTAATCCATTTTTTTTAGCCAATTTACACCTTCAGCCTCAACAGCATCGTGTGACAGCGACTTTAAAAATCTGTATGAAAATGTAGCTTTTGTTTGTTTCAAACCCAATACCTCATAATTTCATCGTATCCCTTCTAGTTCTCAGACTATGAGAAACAGTAAGCTATGCTTTCTCATTCCCTTCCTCCATTCTCCTCATGGTTTTGCAGACATGACTTCACTTAACTTTCCTATCCATTCCAGTCATTCATTTTTAAAGCTGAAAAATTGGCATACTTAGTCTACTAAGTACTAAGTATACTAGAGTATACTAAGTATACTCTACACTAAAGAAATATACAACCAAACACATTTAAAAGTATCATTCATTCAGGCCTTTTTGCCAATGAAGAAAAAGAAGAAAAACCCAAACCAAACTGAAAATAATCTGAGGAGAGTATGAAAAAGTTATGGACTTGCTAAAATGAGGAAAATATTTCTTACACACGTTCCCATGACAACCCTGCCTGTAGCACTGCTGAGGCCAGTCACTGAGTGTGAAGATGCTGTGTCATTCCAACTGCATTTCAGACTTCTCTTTAATTTTTTCTGCAGTTTTTTTTTTCTTGGGTTTCCCCAAGTCCAGCCAGCAAGGCTCTGTAATTTCAATATTTCAGTTCAGAACATTATGAGACCACACTTTCTCAATCCCCGTGTGGCATAGCTATTATAATAAAACCAAGGAGATGGAGCAAGGAACTCAGTATTTGTAAATTTACACTCAAAATTGCACAAATTTCAGTGTCAGTTTATTCATAATTATAATCTGAGCTGGAATCTAAGGGGCAAGAAGCAGGAGGGTTTTTTCCAGACAGGGTTTTTCTCTCCCTGAGGCCTCAGCTAGAGCAAATGTGAAGGGAAAATAATGCATAGTGTAATTTTATTCCATCTCCTTGCATTTCAAAAATACTCTGTATTGTCAGCTTTAAGATGCTTTGTACAGCAAAGGGAAGGAAGTACAACTGAATATACTAACTTTCACACAGTTCTGTGCTGAAGCCAGATGAAGCCTCAGTAAAAAACAACTGAGTTAAGGGACAGGCATGAGCTAGGCTCTGCACTTTCTGTGTGCAAATCCTGCCTGAAGCTGTTAGAAATAAAACTTACCTGACATTATTCATCAGACTGAACTTGTATAGCCCTATTCATGCAATGAGCCTAATGCCTACTGTATTGTGGGATGTTTATTTTATACCTTTGTCTGCTGAAATGCCATGTGTGGTATGACTCCTGTCACAAAACATGTCTCAGTTTTGTCTTTACCTTGTCAAAACACCGGAGCAATACATTAATCGTTAAACGATTGTCAGTACTTTAGCTGATCGCATTTGTGATGCTCCAAAGAAAAGAAAACACCCATAAGTAGATAAAATAAAAACTTGAGGAGACTGAAACATACAGAAATATAAATAGTGAGAGCAGGCAGGTGAGCAGGGTTGTGATTTGCAGCAGAAATAGCACAGTCAGAAATATTCCCATTATTTTCTCTTCAGCATCAGTTGACTGTGTAAGTAAGCTGCTGTATAGTTATGAATTTCTAATTAAGTAGTCAACTCTGATAATACTGGAAAGCTGGTAGCCTTTTATTAGTATCTCTTTTCCTTTCTCTAGACCTTCAGTTTTTCTAACATGTAAATAAATACCATTTTCCTTAACTCCTGTGAGTTAAGGAAGCAGCAGGCGGTCCATTTCACAGGCAGAGAGAGGGAGACAGAGAGGTTTCAACCAGAGCCCCAGGAGTCAGTACTGTACTCAGTGTGAATGTGGGATTGAACACTAGTTCACACTTACTCTACATGTTGCCTTTTCAGTGCATGAATGACTGTTCTCAAATGAGATGTCAGGATGTACTGTACATCTTATTTCTGTGCTCCCATAGGGTGAAAGCAAATTGTATGCATGTTCTGTTTGCTGGAGACAACAGAATATATAAAGCTTGCAGATGCTGAAGCTACAAGCTGATGCTCTGCTTGGGTGATTATCACCCACTTTATTCATTAGGTTATCCTGGGAGGGAAATTTCCCCCACCTTCTGCAATAGAAGCCTGAAGTCAGAAATTATATTGATCCCTTATGCTTTTTGTTAGCTGCAGCTTTTAGGCAGCAGGAGTCAGACACAATCCTCTGGAGAATAGCGCTATGCAGCAGCATGCACCAGCCTCCTCCTGCCCTCACTAAGGCTATGCCAGCCCTGTGCTGCTGGAGGCTGTGACTCTGCCACCTAAATCTCATGTGAGATAACACCTTGCCTGCCTGATCAAGCACAGCTGAGGGGGAGGGAATCAACTCAGTCATGTCTAAATTCAACACACATGTTGAGGATAAATGCTCTTGATGAGGCTTTAGCATTCTCAATCTTTAATTAACTGAGGAAAAATAGGTTCTTTATTCTTGGGTTTGTGTTTTTCCCATTAGCATTGTACTGTGTTCCATAGGGCCTGTGCACTAACTTTGAAATCCTAGAATTTCCCATAAGGCAATCACTATAGGTAAGGCAGGCTAGGTACATGATTTAACACAAATTATGCTTCTTTAATCAGTCTCTCCTATATGTTGAAGATGTCGAACAACAGTCTTGTCTCAGAACTTTGGGGGATGGAAAAGAGAAGAGGGGCAGAAGTGGCATTTTTGTCCTGTTATTGACCCATTCATTTCCTTCTCCAGATTCCAGCTCTGGGACAATAAATGGGGCAGACTCGTAAATTGCCAGGCTGGCAAGTTTGTCGACTGCTGATTTGCTTCTTTGTCACTGTCCTGATGATATTTTAAGGTTTTAATTCATTAAAATGGTTAATCATGAGTCCTGACTTAGATATGTACAAGTAATGCTCTTCCTAAAATCAGGGTGAGAGTGTTCAGGAGTGCTTCATCTCACGCCAAGTTAAGTGCTGAAGGAAGGTGAGCTGAATTATTCCTCAGCAGAGCTGTGGAGGAGTATTTCTTTCTCTACAGGGGAAGCTCTGCTGACTAGTTCAGACTTGGACATCTGACTATTTTGTTGTAGTGCACAGAAACCAAAAACTTCCACACTGAAGTGACATGGAGACTGAGAAATCAGATCACGTGCATATGCAATAAGATTTTTACTGCAAGGCAATTTCATGAGCACAATGGCACCTCTGCAAGTGAGTTTGATGGGATAGCTTAGGAAATAAAAATATTCATATACGTCAGTGACAAATCCCTATTCAAGCAATTATGCACCAGTTTAGTTTCAGAGCAATCTTACCCCATTAAAGAAAAATGCACATTTAAAGTATTCTGGCTTTGTATTTAACAGAATGATTATCACTGTTTCTGTTTGCCAAGCACACCCACACAAAAGAAATTCACTTTTAAAACTGCCTAACTTCAGATTTGCCCATCAGACCAGAACAGCCTTGGATTTATAATAATTTCTTGCTTAATTACGTGTTTACTCAGGACATTTAGAGATATTCTGGTCTTCTGAGTGAATGAGAACTTTTGAAAAGTGGCAGGTCACTCCCTCCCCCAGCATGGAGGTGTTGAAATGCTGAGGCTGCTGCTCTGTGCCAGTTCTGTGCCTCAGCTGCCCCAGTAATGGGCACCATGTGGGAACAGGCACTAAGTGACCTCAGAAACCCTTGGCAAGGCAGTGGTAGCACCAGCTTTCTCAGAAGCACAGTGGTGACAGCAGAAAATGAAATTTTGTCAGACACCTTCATTTTTGTCCTATCTTTAATGATAGGAACCTACCTAGGAAGTTTGTCCTGCCATGCTTAAGCAGGAACCTGAGTCTTTGGCACCTCAAAGGATGGCTGTAAGTACATGGAATCAGACAAGTGTTTTCTCAGAGGCACCTGGCAGACTGGCACACGGGCGAGGTAGGAAAGTGCTGCACTGATAGGACAGGTAGATAGGTAACCAGATCTTGCTCGTCTTGACTATAGCCCACACTGCTATCTCTGAGACCAAAGTTGAGGTCCTGCTGTTTCTCTCCAGGACAGGTTTGCCCCTGAGTGGCTTGTGCATGTAGCTGTGCTTGGAGCTCAGGGCAGGAGGCCCCTCCTGTCCTCTTCTCCTTGTGGACTGACAACCACAGGCCATGGGATATTTCAAAGATTTTCATATCCTGAACTCTTGTCACCTCAGCAGCATTAGTTTCCCTGCGTCTTGACCCTCCCCAGAGATCCTCTAGCACCTTCCATGAGGAAGTTGAATTTCAAGCATCCTGGTAACAGGATGTCTACTTAGAGTAGGTGACTGGAAACTTGGTCAGAGGACCAAGCATGAAATCATCCTTGGGTATCTGAGGAGTAAGTAGACTGAAATGGTTGATGTATTCAGTATCTCCACAGCCTTTGTTGCATGAACAGAAGTGTTTCTCCTGAGATAAGGGCTTTTCCCAGCTTGGGAGCACTAGTTTTTCACTGGCCTGAACAGAAACCAGGCTGCTGAAAATGTTCACTGGGAACAGCTCTCTTTTGATTTCCTCGCTCTGCTCTCCTGTAAGGCTTATGGACAGCTCATCTGGAGGCTTCCCATGGGTACATGGGAACCAGGGAAAAGATATATCTAGGAAGAGAATAGGATGAGATGGAGGATTGGGCCTTTTGAGACTCACTACAGCTTTTTTTCTTGAGAGGAGACCATATAATGCAAAGTCTTTCAAACTGAGGTTTGTAGTTCATCTGTCACAGCAGTGTTGATAATGATTGACAATGATTGGGAGGAAAAACATTCATACGATTATTTGACATTATCAGTCTGCTAACTAATGCAGGGAGAGGTAATAACCCCCACCAAGAAACACATGCTGGAGATTTCCAGGGAGCTCAACAGACCTGTTTTCTTTCTCTGTTTTTTGTTTGATTTTCTATTTCAAAAGGGGTCAGTTGTCCTTCACTCCTTGGTTTTGAAAACTGGATATTATAACAAACAAACTGAAGTTTCTGATAGAAGAGGATTTTGGAGGTGTAGGGATTCAGCAAGACCCAGGATGTTGTGGCCATCGCTGTTTGTCCTTTCAAGTGTTACAAAAAGTGACAAAAAGCCAATTGGCCATTGTCACCCTGACACAATGATTGCGACCTTAGAGAAGTAGCAATAACATCAGAAACACATAGCAATCAATGAATTTGATAAATCACCATCAGCATCACTATTTATATCCATCTCTTTAAAACCGAAAAAAAAATCCCTTCTACTATGAAATAATTCACATTTATAGTGTAATAGGATATGTATCTTGCACTGATTCAGCTCCAGGCAGAACACAGTTTGAGTTACCAAATCAATACAAGGCATTCTTGGGACAATTTAAGCATGTCTGTACAAGAAGGTTGAACCAATTTCACTGCAGTTTTGTCTAATCCAAGTATGCAAAATCAGCACAGACTTCACAGGGGTCCAAACCAATCTGTTGTGGGGAATAAACCCATCAGTAGGAAACAGCGTGAAAATCTCTGCTCGTTTTGGCTCTGATGCTAATTTATCCACTCAAAAATTATGTGCTTTTACCAGAATCGTTTTGTGTATGTTTTTAATTTTAATTTTTTTTTTTTCCACATTTCACATTTATAGTTTAACAGCACCCGTTCGCCCTCCCCAATTGAGTGTTGCCACATGACCCCCTGGAGTAGAAAGGTACTGGAAAAACAAGCAATCATAAATTAACAGCCCTGTCTCACTCTTCTTCCTTCCAGATCCTAACCCTTCCTCTTGCTTGCTTTTCACTTGCTAACTTTACTGTGCTAAAATAAGCTATTTCTGTTTTTCTCATGTCAGTAAGACACAATAATAACTTTTCCCCCCCTTCTTTCATTCTTCACCTTGGATGGGTTTCAGGAGCTCAAGGCCACAAAGCTGCCTCCCCCTATCACCTCCTTTAAAAGGCCTGAACTCAGACAGACTTGATAACGTTAGCAATTTCGTATTTAATTCTCTTGCCATGTTTTGCAACTGCCCCTTCTTTTTCTCCTAAATGGTAAGAAATGGTTCGGACAATGCCACACCAACAGCAGGTATTTATTCTCTGGCCATTTGGTGATGCCACTCTTTGGAGAGGAGGAGCTCTGGCAGCCAGGGTCACTTTGCCCGCTTTGTGCAGCACTTCATTGTCATCCAGGGAAGGATGAATTCAGCAACAAATGAAGCCTCTGTGTGTGTGTGTGTGTGTGTGTGTGTGTGTGTGTGTGTCCCCACGTGCCTGTGCGTGTGTGCAAGGGTGGGTTTTTTTGCATGCATGCATCTAACTTAGGGCGGGGAGGGGGGGAGTTACCTAGGAAACAAAGTCTTTTGTGCTTGAAGTTTATATGAGCTATTCACGTCTGCCGGGAATCGGCACAAAAGCTGCAGGCAGAAAGCAGGCTGCAATGTTTGACTGAAATCCTTCATGGGAAAAGGGGGTTTTCTGCGGGCGGGAGAAGAGGAAACGTGCGTTGTCTTGGGTCTGGGGGTGCTGCGGGAAGTGACACTGGCAAGGTAAGTAAGTGCCCTCCAACAGTTTAAATAGTAGCTGTCGAGTTAAGATCTTTAATGCTTTTGGGGCCGGGACGTAAATGCTGTTTGGCAAGCCTGAGATGGTTAATTCCCCCAGGATTTGTGAGGAGCCTGGGCGGAGGAATGGCAGAAGTACAATGGCAGACAGGGCATGATCCTGCAGTGTTCAACACCCACCTGCTCAATGCTCTGCCATGGCAATGTAGAGCAACATTTTATCTTTGCCCTGTTTGCTACTGAAACTAAAACTGGCAAATAAAGTGTAAACAGCAGGCATGAAGGAGAGAAGGCTGGCAGTTAAGCAGCTGGGAATTCAAGACTGAAGAGAAAGCCAGTCTGAAAGGGATTGCACTTCATTTTTAAAAAATGAGAGGCAGACAGATGTCCTGAGCTGGCCAAACATTGTCACAGCTTACAGAAGAATGTATTAATGGAAGAAGGGAGGAAAACTAGGCAGAAAACAGTAAAGGTAAGTGTTTCTCCCCTCTGTCCCTTCCAAACAAAACAGAAACTTTTTTTTTTTTTTGCAAACAAAGAGACCCCCAAACCCAAGTTGGCAGCCAGCACCACATGAAAATGCACTTGCTTTATTTCTCTTTGCAAGACAGGGTGTCGGGGGATTTGTTGTTTCTTCCAAAAGAAAACAAACCATCTGTGTTTCTTCCATGCTGTTTACTTTTCTTTCTGTTTCTTCATCTTCAGCATCTAGTACTTCTTGTAGTATGCTATAAAAATATGCATGGTTTCTAAACAACCTTTTGAATTTCTTCTGGTGGTGGCTACTCTTTTCTTTGGTTGTTATCCCTCTGTCCCAGCACTGTCAACACCTGTCACTTCCCACCACACAGCTGTTGGATGGCTGTACCATGGTCTGCTCTTGATCTGCATTTGTAGAAATGAAATGCAGATGGTTTTTCCAAAGTATGGAGGGGTCTTCTTTAAAACTTTGGACCTTCTGATGCTTGAATGAATGGTTATATGAGGCCAGTTGGAGTTGCAAATGAAAACTCACATGTTTAATGCTTGTGGTAACTGAGGACACGCTTGCCGTGGCTATGCACAAATGCAGGATGTGCCCCTTCTGACAGAGGAGATGGCCTGTAAATGTCACTGTAAATGTGCTGAGTTCCAGTATGCTGAGGTGTTTTTCTCCCATTAGTAGGATGTTAAGTTTCCATTGGAGAGTGGCTGGTGCCGTGTGGCTTAGCTAGAACGATTCCTTCCTGCATCCCTGTAATTGATTTCTGATTTGTGTGTCTGCTTTGTTTCAAAATTAGCCTTGTGTGCCTGAATGGGAGACACTGATTTTGAATGTATTCATTTGCAGTCCCATCCACCAGAGGACGAAGATACAGATGTCATGTTAGGGCAGAGGCCGAAAAATCCAATACATAATATCCCTTCTACACTGGATAAACAAACCAACTGGAGTAAAGCACTACCTCTTCCAACTCCAGAGGAGAAAATGAAACAAGATGCCCAAGTGATTTCTTCTTGCATTATCCCCATCAATGTCACTGGTACAAATCTCTTCTATCTCTTTTTGTATTTATTGCATGGTTCAAGGGAGGTCAAGTACTTATTTTGTTTAATTTATTTGAAGTCACGGGATTGTGCAGTCTGGGGGCAAAGACCCTAGCTTGACGATTTAGTTTCTGAAAGACAGTGGGCTAAATTCATCCCTTATGCGTGACTGGTGGAGTCGCCGAAGCCGCACCTAGGATTAATTTGGCCCATATTTTCAGAGTCATATTCTATGGTGTAACATAACCCTAGTTCCCTGTATAAACAATGTACTTTTGTTGTGTATATAACCTACAATCTGTATCAACAAAGACCTCAAATAACTTTTTGAATGTAGCTGACTGAAATAATGCAGAAAGCCACCAAAATTAATCATATGATTATCATGTGTAGCAGGAGAAGAGAAACTAGAGAATGTAGGCTACTATTTGCAGTGCATTAAACATGCAAGGCATGAATGTGTAGCATACAAATCATCGCTCTGAGATCTCTTTACATGCTGCTATGCTGAAGGTATAGTAATGGCATTTTCTTTTATATCTATAAC
Organism: Platysteira castanea; assembly: GCA_013397175.1. Taxonomy (NCBI): domain Eukaryota; kingdom Metazoa; phylum Chordata; class Aves; order Passeriformes; genus Platysteira; species Platysteira castanea. Next base: position 27,345 of record VYXC01007461.1, on the reverse strand, counting down.
ATTTGGATATATTTGACTAGATTTATTTGAAGAAGAACTTGTTTATAGAAGCAGCAGGTATATCATTTATTAAATGTGATAGAAGACTTATTTCCAGAATCAAAAATCAGGCTGTTTTTCTCTTTCTCTTTTTCTCTTTCTTTCCTTCCAGAGGGCTATGGTAAACATAAAGTTGATCTGAGTTTTCCTCAATAATATTTTCAAGTACCAAGTTTTGATTAACTTAAGAGCATAAAGTGGGCTAACTTCTACAGTTATAGACTCCAGTGTAAATAATCAGGAAAAAAGGCTTTCAGTTAACCTTCATTCTCCAGAGAAAGTATTTGTATTTAATTCTATTTTCCCAGTAACTGGGGGGTTGGGGTAAGGTCACAGCCCCTCACCTCCCATTGTACTTCCCCATGTCTATCAGTGTTGCACAAACCTTCCTTCAGGACAGGCTGTAGGATTCACCATGGTGCTGGAGAGGGCTGTATGCCCACAGTCCAGCTTCAGCTCACAACTTAGGCTTTTGGGCTTGCAGCATGTTTGTCTTACAGCATCATGGTGACAAGTCCCCATCTGTTCCACCATCAGCTGCATGAGTCCTTCCAGTGACAGCAACACAGTCCCAGTTCCCCTCCGTCTGGCAGAGGTGGTGGCACTGCACAGTGCCATCAGCTCTGCCTGCCTGTGGAGGTGGCATCCAGGAGTAGGTGTCCCTTTCCCTGGGACAGTGCTCTGGCCACAGGAGGACAGGCAGCTGGCTAGCAGACCTGCCTGCATACACCCTGCTGGGCTGCAGGTCAGGAGCCAGCTGGTCACGGTTGTAGGTTGGGCACTGCCACTGGAAATCCCCACAGAAAGTCATAGATAATGTGGCATATTTCCACAAGGTAAAGCTGGTGATAAAATGATGCTCCTTTGTAGTTTCAATATAGGATTCTAACCAGTGCAGGCTTTCTAACAGGGCTAATGTCACCTAATGCAGCCCGAGGACAGTTAGGTCTGGGACCAATGTTAACTTTTCCAGTAATAGCCATTTTTGCCTAGACTCCACCTGCCATACATTGGAACCAAATTTCCACTGATCAGTTTTACAGATCAAGAATGGTATGTAATCTTCTGGATGTTTATGTGTATCATTCTCATTAGCACTAATGGGAATAATTTGTATGCGTCACGGGGAAGAAATACCCTCTTCCACTTTCCTCTTGGAGATGACCCCCGTGCATCTGGCACACAGAGCATGTTTGGCTAACTCACAGTTGCTGGAAAACCAGCAATGATGCTGATTGATTTTTTGTTTTAAAGAGTTTGCTTTTAGTTTTCTCTGTTTTTGTTTTTTAAGCTTCTCCCAACCCTGAGAAATGTTCACTTTTTTGAAAATGATTGTTGTTGGAGTTTACAGCACTTTTGTTCCATATTAAAGAAAGTTCTTCCTCTGCTTATTCCAGGGGCATTGGTGGTTACAGGACATCTGTCTGAAGCCTCTATTTCACTGTAGTAGATTTCAAGAAGAACTTTTACAAGAAAGTTACTTTTTAATGTTTTACATTGTTATGTAATGTAATATGTATGTGTATGTCTGTGTATAATTATGTTTTCTATAATTATACGCTATTAAAATAGAGCTTCTTATCAGGATTTTTTTTTCCTTTTGTTTGGTTTAGTTTGTTCGTTTTTCTTAAGATTACAAACCACTGTACCAGCAATCCTTATGTTAGTGTTTTTATGGACCTGGCACATTTTTTCCAACCTGTCCCATGTCAACTTTAGAGAGCATGAGTGAGTGTACAGCTGTGCAAAAAGCCAGCGCAGATAGGCACTGGCCTTCTGATCGGCCTCCTTTTAATTCTATTTGGACTAGACAGTGTAAAATCAAACTGAAAGACAACTTCCCTATGCCAATGACATAGAAACATAAAGAAAACAAGGAATTCTCACCTGTTCTGTAGGAAAGTGGTCATAAACAAACGTACTCAAGAACCTGTGCTTCTAAATCTAAACTGAGGGTTCTTGATTGCGTGACCTGAGCAGACTCCCACCGTGTGCTGTGCACATGGGAAAATGAGGCCACTTCCTGATGTATGCAAATAAATAGCAGCTCCCTGTTAATGTCACTCTTGGCCATGTGTCATTGTCACAGAGAATGCTCTCTAAACTTGCATGGTGACTTGGCCCCATTTTAGCTGTCTCCTTTTTGAAATGTTAGCTCCCTTGGCATATTGGTCTCCTAAGAAGCACCCAACTACTGCAATATGGCACTATAACCTTAAAATGTTTTCTTATGCTTAGTTGCTTAAAATAAGTCAGGCTACAGCTGAATAGATAATGCTTTGCAGACAAGTTACTGTCATTGTCCCTATGACAGATGGATAAATAGCTATAAGAAAGATGCCCTGCTACCAAGAGCTCTCTATTTGCCTTTCTGATTTTCTTTCCTTTTTCTGTTCTTTTTCTTTTCATGCCTTCTGTTATTTTTGGCAGACCAGGCTGCTGAGGGGGAGCTGGAATTAGATGTAAAACTGTGATATACTGTGATATAATTTACATAAGAGCTACATAAGGGCTCCCTTATGTTTATTCACAGGCTTAATCCAAGCTCACATACCTCCACTGTGTTCCAGCCATGAAAATTTGTTTACTATTTCTAAAGGCTAATGAGACCTATTTATGGGTTGCAGGAGTTGGTTTTGACAGAGAGGCTAGTATACGCTGCTCTCTTGTTCATTCACAATCTGTACTACAGCGGAGACGAAAGTTGAGGAGGAGGAAAACCATCTCTGGCATCCCCAGAAGAGTGCAACAAGAAATAGGTGTAGTATAAATACAAATCTTCCATAGATAGCTTTCTAACCAACTTAAATTGCAGGGATATGAGCTGGTAGCTAGCCTTCCAAAGAAATGAAACCTTGAAAGTGTAAATGCTTGTGGAGTTTAGGAATGACGTGTTTTGTTCTTTTGATTTATTACGGTGAGCAAAGCTATATTACTCCATATGGCCTTGAAGGACCGGAGGCCTTACTGAGTAATATAGATGTACGTGTTCAGCTCTTATTGTGTAAATGTTAATCAGTTCTTTTTTTCTTTTTCATTTTATTTCTGTTATGAACCCATAGTTATGTGCATAAAAAGTAACTAGATTAAGTGAAAGTTTTTTCTTGCATCAGGGAAGATTAAGGTAAAGAACTGACAGATGTTACTCAGCGAAGTGATGATGAGTTGTCACAACAGCTGGATAACTTAGATGAGTGGTTGAATATCCACCATAGATACAGCTGCTGGTACCCTATGGGAGCTTTGCTAAACCTTCCTTTTATTTATCACACTCTTCAATTCCTTCCTATTATTCTTTATCACCAAGAATATTTGCCTTAAATCTACTAAGTTACCTCACTCTTCGTCAAGGTAAATTAGGAATAACTCTGTTGGGGGTAAATTCAGTGTGAAATTCTTATTAACTCAAAATGAAACTAACAGAATTGTTATTTCTTAATGTTCATCTGCACCTGAAGATGGCTCTGGTGTTTCGGTCCATTGCCATGACACTTGATGGAAGCAGAAAGGAATGTGTTTATCATAGGGAACAAGCAATCAGAGAACCTATGAAAGAAAGATCTTTTTGTCTTGCAAATATTCTTGATAGTAAAGAAGCAGATAATGGAAATTCTGAACAGACAGGTAGGCAAAATAGGATTATTTTTAGAAGCTTATGGAGTGTTTTGTCCAGCAGCCACTCCTGAAAACTGTCTTTAAGTAGCTGAAATAGAGTCATAAAACTGAAAACTTAGTATTTGTTTTAATATTTACCACAGCAAGCTCAGCTCCACATTAAGAATGCATTGCAGAAGTCATGTTGCAAGACTAGGTGAATTTCCCTACCTCACCGGCAGGAGGTCTGCCTTATAAATTCTTTATAGCAAACTTAAATTGGGTCCAATGCTCAGCAAGGTTAAAAAATAATACAGCAGATAATGCTTCTTGGGTTGCTCCGCGGGTTGTCTCGTGCCAGGAAATGTGGAGCTCTCTCCCACTTACCCAGCTTTCCGTATGTCCTAGATTCAGACGAGTCGCCAGTGGCAAGAGAACGCAATGTGATTGTGCACACAAACCCTGAATTCTCTGGCTCCAGCAACAGGAGGTTGGGGACCCGGGACTCGGAGTGCCAGACGGAAGAAATCCTGATAGCTGCTCCCTCCCGGCGACGGATCCGTGCCCAGCGGGGGCAGAGTGTTGTCGCCTCCCTCTCCCACTCCGCTGGCAACATCTTGGTGCTGGCAGACAATGGGGATGCAGTCTTTGCTGCTGCTGTGAGCAACCGCATCCGCTCACGGAGCCTTCCTCGTGAGGGCGCCCGGACCAGCGAGGGCCATCAGGATGCCACCACCAAGAGTGCAGGGTACGAAGCGGAGCACTTCCTACCTGGTCAGGAGAGGATCCCAAAAAAGGGGAAGGAGATCTTGAGCAAGCAGGGTTCACAGGAGTGCCAGCCCATTGGTTTAACTTGTCCTCAGCACCTGCATAGCCCCGAACACAGCATCGGTGAGAGGGGGAGATCACGGCTGTCAAGGATGGTTGATTCAGGCAGCTGTGAAATTTCATCCAACTCAGACACCTTTGGGAGCCCAATTCACTCCATCTCCACAGCAGGAGTCCTGCTCAGCAGTCACATGGACCAGAAAGATGACCACCAGTCCTCCAGTGGCAACTGGAGCGGGAGCAGCTCCACGTGTCCCTCCCAGACATCTGAAACCATTCCTCCTGCTGCCTCTCCTCCGCTGACAGGCTCTTCACACTGTGACTCCGAGCTGTCGCTCAATACCGCTCCCAATGCCAATGAGGACTCCAGTGTCTTCATCACAGAGCAGTTTGGTGACCACACAGACAAGGTCAGGGGCCACAGGGCGAGCTCCTTCACATCCACTGTGGCAGATTTACTGGATGATCCCAACAACAGCAACACGAGCGACAGTGAGTGGAACTACCTGCACCATCACCACGATGCCTCCTGTCGCCAGGATTTCAGCCCTGAGCGCCCGAAGGCGGACAGCCTGGGATGCCCCAGCTTTACCAGCATGGCCACCTATGACAGCTTCCTTGAAAAGACCCCCTCTGACAAGGCAGACACTAGCTCACACTTTTCAGTGGATACCGAAGGATACTATACCTCCATGCACTTTGACTGTGGTCTGAAGGGTAATAAAAGCTATATTTGCAACTATGCAGCCCCAGGCTCCGAGAGTGGCCAGACTGGGAGCATGACTTCCAGCCTAGCTGACTGTGCCTGGCAGGAGTGCATGAGCCACAGGAGGCAGGGACGGCAGAGCATCTCACTGAAGAAACCAAAGGCAAAGCCAGCCCCACCAAAACGCAGCTCATCTTTGAGGAAATCAGAGGGCAGCACCGACCTTCCTGACAAGAAAGAACCAAAGATCGGTGGTGGGCAGCACGTTTCTCACACTGCCAGGGAGATGAAGCTGCCCCTTGAGTTTTCAAACACACCTTCCCGAGTGGAAGGCCCCAACCTGCCAGTCAAGCAGGAGCTTCCCTGGACAAACCAGGGTGATGGCGGGCTAAAGGACACTCCGTTTGACACTGCCGATATCCCCTCCTTTAAAGATGAAGGTGCTGAACAACCTCACTATGCAGATCTCTGGCTTCTGAACGACTTGAAATCCAGTGATCCTTACAGGTCCTTGTCCAATTCAAGCACTGCTACGGGTACTACAGTCATAGAGTGCATCAAGTCACCAGAGAGCTCTGAATCCCAGACATCTCAGTCTGGGTCACGAGCTACAACCCCATCCCTCCCCTCTGTTGATAATGAGTTTAAGCTGGCCTCCCCAGAGAAGTTGGCGGGGTTAGCCTCACCCTCCAGTGGGTACTCCAGCCAGTCAGAGACACCAACCTCTTCTTTTCCGACAGCTTTCTTTTCAGGACCCTTGTCTCCAGGGGGGAGCAAGAGGAAGCCAAAAGTACCAGAGAGGAAGTCATCACTGCAGCAGCCACTCTCAAAAGATGGCACCGCTTCAATGAGTAAAGACCTCGAACTTCCGATTATACCTCCTACTCACCTTGACCTAAGTGCTCTTCACAATGTCTTGAGCAAGCCCTTCGCTCACAGGCACCAGCTGCATACCTTTAGCCACAGCAAGCAGAGCGCGGTCGGGGAAGCCCTGCAACCCAGCCCTCCCTCTGCCCTCGCCATCACGCCCTCTGTTCTCAAGTCTGTCCACCTCCGGGCAGTCAACAAGCCTGAAGGAGTGAAACATAAAGGCAGTACCCCAGACCTGCTCTGCATACAGGAGACCACCTTGATGGCAACTGATGTCTCTCCAGGCAAAATGAGGCCACTGCTAGCTAAGAAACCAGTATCACGCCAGTACTCTACAGATGAGGCCATAATGCTGTACATTGACACTTCCCCAGCAGAAGCAGGCCCTGGAAAGCCACCTTTAGAGAAAAGCTCCTCTTTTGGCGGGCAGAATACCTGTGAGCGAGAAGCTCTAACTTCAGCAAGTATGGGTCTGGTTGAAATCAAACCTGGGAAGGACCAAACACACCTGGCCACTGAATACTTATCAGAAAGCTCTCTGAATCAGACATGTGCCGTCCCCGTGGATGGCTCTCAGAAGGGCTCAGCTGTCCCAACAGGTGATGATGAAACAAAGAAACCTGGCCAGGGAGCAGAAACAGTGCATGATCTTCAGCAAGTGCAGGCTCAGCAAGAGCTCCCTGCAGGCAACAAGGAGAGGGTGGAAGCTGGGCCTGTGGGTGAAAGCCCAGCTCAGGCTGAGGGACCACCCATCACCTATCAGTTAAAGCACCAACCAGATGTAAGCCACCATGTGCCTGGGAATATCAGCTACGAAACAGAGATGGCAACAGTGGATTCACTCAACGAAGAGGGTTGCAAGCAGGAAAACGATATCACATCAGGTATCCCAACCAAAAGTGCCTCTGATGACAGCAGGGCAGACGAGACAGTGGGCAGCACAGACGAGCCTTCGCTGAAAGGTCAGTTGGGAACTGTTTCTGTGTCATACCAAATCAGGTGGCTTTGGACAGGATGGTAGTGGAGTCACAGATAAGAGTGGCACATCTCTGTGGGTTTAAGCATAGAGCACCCCATGTCTGTTAGCTGGCCAGCCAGCCCAAAGCTATTTACATTTTTCCAAAGTATTCAAACTGTATTTCTGATATTTATTTCCTCCATTGTGCTGCATTTAGCTGAAAAGATAAAAGGGAGGAGCATTGGCCCTGGGTATAGAAGAGTCTTACTATCACAGCTATGCTGTAAGATGCTGGGAGATCCTGTGTTCAGTGCCCCTTTTATGAGCTCCAACATGGAACAGACACAAGTTTTAGATTAGAGGGTAAAGGCTGTATGGTGGTATCGGCCACTTCGGTGTGAGTGGAGCTGGTGCCTTCAACTGGAGGTGCTGTTGCAAAGCACAGTGGAGTCTGACTCATAATGTGGCTTTTCTCCTTTTGAAGAGTCTTCTCCAAGCGATGAGTCCATCATGTCTCCACTGAGCGAGGAGTCACAGGCTGACACTGAGGATGTCTTTGTGTCTCCAAACAAACCCCGCACTACTGAGGATCTGTTTGCAGTCATTCACAGGTGACCTAACCTTGCGGTAATGGGAAATGGTAACGTGGATCCCTGCACAGTTGTCCACTAACAATAGCTGCAGGATGGTTATTCCGTGTTTAAGTCTTGTCCTCAAAATACCTTCTTCAGTTAACTCAGTTTAGTTTTCTAAAAGGCAGCTATTAAAACATGCTTTTTATGGTCTGGAGTGCAGTCTGAGTATCTTCATGGCATGTGTAGGATACTTTACAGATAAAAGCATCAGGCTGTTCTAACAAACATACATGTCTTCAAAGAAAACTACCTGCAGTGGTTCCTGTCTTCTGCCTACCAGTCCACCAGCTCTGTTCTGGTGAATGAGTTGTTGCAGTGAGAAGGATGAGAAGGCAGATCTTCAATTTTAGAGTATTTTGTAGTCAGCTGAAATTTGGGATTACAACTGAAATTAAAGTTTTCTGATACTGAATAGATTACTCTGAGTATTATTATTACCTAAAATTCTGTATGCATTGTTGTCTTTACAAAGAGCTGGTTGTGCATACAGTTTTGGAAGAGCTGGGTAATGTTGAGAGGGACTCCACAGCTCAGTGCCATCAGTCACTGACAGCCTCCAATATTTGACAGAGGGATTAAGAGACCTCTGGCTAATATGAAAGCATCTGTAAAACTCCAGAACACTGCTAAGCATTATACTACAAAAATAACATGGAAGAGTTTTCCTTTATGTTTTTACAGATCAAAAAGAAAAGTTCTTGGGAGAAAGGATTCTGGAGACCTTTCTGTAAGAAACAGATTGAGAGCTTCATCTGGGACCAGCAGCCAGCCTCCCACCAGCAGCACACTGCCCACCAGCAACATGCCACCAGCCAGCAGTGTGGGCACTCCTATTAGCAGTCAGAGGTCCCCCGGGCTCATATACAGGAATGCCAAAAAGTCCAACACATCCAATGAGGAGTTTAAGCTACTGCTCCTTAAAAAGGGCAGCCGATCTGATTCCAGCTACAGGATGTCTGCCACAGAAATTCTGAAAAGTCCTATTTTGCCCAAGTCTCCTGGAGAGCTGATGGCAGACACCCTTCAAAGCATGGAAGAGTCTCCTCCCACAACAAGCCCTGATGCATTATCCCCGCTCTCCCCCTGCTCCCCCAGGGTCAACACGGAAGGATTCTCCTCCAAGAACTTCCCCATGTCGGCATCCTCACGGGTGGGGCGGTCGCGGGCACCGCCGGCAGCCAGCAGCAGCCGGTACAGCGTGCGCTGCAGGCTGTACAACACCCCCATGCAGGCCATCTCCGAGGGGGAGACCGAGAACTCGGACGGCAGCCCCCATGATGATCGTTCTTCTCAGAGCTCTACATAGGCTGCGTGGGTGCCAGGGCCAGGCTGCTAACACCACTCGAGCTGTGTAAGGATGTCAACATAAGAGGCCAATGCTGTAGCAATCAAAAAAAAAAAAGAAAAGAAAAGAAGAAAAAGAGAACAATCGCAGGGCAATACCAATGCTTAGATGTGTCTGCGTTCAGAAGACGCCAGGGAAACAAAAGGACTACAGCTGTAACTATTTATTACATTACATTTTCTAAAAGGATGAAGATACGCTATGTCTGTTCTGTTTTCTTTTGGCTTTTTGGCTTCATTTGGTTTATCCCACTCTCATTTGCATTGTCACTGTAGATTTCAAGGCTATACACTTTCCATAGAGTTTAAAGTGACTTTGGGTGGGTTTTTTATCCCAGAAGCTGCCCATCTAGAAACAAATCCCTCACTGTAGTGCTTCCCTAGGGAGAAAAAAAAAAAAACAACAAAGAAAATGCTCTTGAGAATTGGTATTTTTCTACACTAAAATGAGCTGAAACAAAATTTAGAAGAAATTAACAAAACATATGTAAATATCATATTTTTGATAAAAATTTGTAAATAGAAATATCAAAAACTGGATGTGGCAAACGATTTACTGCATAACAACTTTGTTTATAGAGGACAAATGAATTCAATTGTAATAACTGTATTCTGTGAATACCATTTTCATATCAGACATAAAACATGGCCACCAATAACCACTTTCAGTGTGACAGGCCTGAAGGATGACACTGAGCAGTGGAAAGCGGGAATTTTCCGCCTTCATTTAGGAAATGGAAAGGCTGACTGTGAGGGGATTAAGGAAACCATTTGTCTTTCTAAGGCAGCTCCAAAGAAGCTAACTGGAAAGCGCAGCTGGGAAGGTTACCGTGAGGATCGGTGGGGAAGATGAGTGTGTTTCTGACAGAACAAAGCTGGGTCTGATGCAAAGCCCCAAAGGGTCCCATCCCACAGCCTCCCCTGGGCCTTTATTCTTGCAGGGATCACTTCAGAGAGGATAGATGTGAGAGGAAATGGTACTTAACTTTCATATTCCTATTAGGCTATTGGGATACATAACACAGTCATAACCTGGTAACTATAATCTTTAAACACGATTAGTTTCTGGTTCGTAAAGGAAACAAATAAATTATAAGCATGCAAGAAGCGCTTATCAGTAAATATCCGCAATGAGTTTTCAGTGAAGCTTTCTCTTTGTGCTGATGAGATTCATGCTACCTAAATATTTACAAAAATGACACTGTGAAAACGTAGCTGGGAAATAGGTATGTGTATGCATTATTTATATTCATTGCTGAGCTGGGAAGGGGAAAGCTCCAGTTCATTGTGCCAGCCACGTACAGGAGGGATCTTGTCTGGGTTTACCAGAAACACAGAACAGGGTGGGGGACTGGGGTGGGGTGGGAAAAGAGACCAATCAAAGTAGCTGCTTTGATACAAATGAAGGCAGGGAGATAAAAGCTGAATTACTTGAAGTTACTTGAATATTCTCATCTTAAAACCGCAAGAACCCATGAGTCGCTTTATACTTTTAATTTCTAAACAGAATAAAACCAACAGGCCTGATTCTCCTTTGGGCACAATTTCCATTGAGATGTAGCCCCATCTGTGCTACTTAGAGGACAAGGCCCTCTTTATCCAAAACTGATGCAGTTGGTGTTGGTTGCTGTAGGATATGGTTTGGAATAGAGGAAAGGTTAGTGCAGAGAAAATAGTGAAGGAGGAATGGGGTGTGCAGTGGGACAGGTCAAGTAGGATGGCAGAAAGAGCATTCTCTGGTACTAAGAAATCAGCTAAAAGCTGGTTTTAAGCCTAAGTCAATGACAGGGAGTTGGGATGTGTGAATTCGGTTTCTACTGGATTTTTTTTCTTTTTATCATGTAATGCATAAAGTTGAGAGTTATTAAAAGAAGGCAGATCATGTTTTAAAGAGGAAGGTTCTACCTAAAACTGTTACAATTTTAAGAAGTCAAAGCAAATCAGGACAGTTTAACAGATCCAAAATGTTATTCCCCATAAGGTTCACATCTGATTTTGTCTAGTGCTTACCACAAGACTTTTATTATTCAGGGTTTCCTACTGACCTGTTGTGTAGCCTGGTTGCATTCAGTTGATGAGGCAGTCACTGTGCATGTGATACGTGTGTTGGGATGAGGGTTGGTCCATCAGTTGAAGGGCTGCAAAATTGTCTAAAATAGTTTTTAAAAAGGTAATGGGCAAAAGGTTTTGGAAAGAAAAGGCTAATTGCATCAGTAGCTTAGTTAGGAAAATAAATCTGAATACAAGTGAAGTGAATGAATGAGAATGTTTTAAGAGGAAATGTTTAGCATTGAACAAACCACCTTCTGAAGAGTATGAGAAAAGGAAGTTTAGATACTGGGCAGAAAATCCTTAGTTTGTCATCTTCAGTCATTTTCCACAAAAATTTTACCAGGAGCATTTTTACAAGATTTTAATAATCCTGAGTTAAATAGTCATTCAAGACAGTAAAGAGAATACAGCTGAATTGACTCTGGTGAAACCACTTTTTATTACAAACAAATAATTTCATAGAGACCCTAAATAAATATATATACACTAATTTTTTTTTTAACAGAATGGTGAGGCAATACTTCAAATACAAAACAAACAGAGAACAACCCCATTACAGTATAGTCTTCTTTTGCTTAATTTTCTAGTTTACATTTGGCAGATTGAAACCCAAATAGAGAGATTCTCTATGAAGAAAAGAGTTCATAACAAACGTGGGAGTCAGAGGAAGACGAATGGCGGGGATCCCTGTAGCACTGCAGGTGGGCCATTAAGGCACCAGAGGACAAGCCATAGAGCAAAGCAAACATCACTCACCTCTTGAGACAGGGTACAAGTATGTGCACCAGATAACTGCTGAACCGTCATTTCAACCTACTGTTCTGTTGCTTGCACTGATGTTATGAAAATTATTTCTTAAGTTATACAGCTGTGTTATGAAAAATAACATTTTCCCCTTTTCTTGTTTCTTTTTTTTTCTTTTTTTTTTCCTTTCTGTTGTTGTTGTTGTGGCAGCATAGAGGGCATGGGATAGTTGTAGCAAATAAAGCATATGTTTGCTTTTGCCAAAGGTCAGTGATTGAGTGCATTTGCTGCAATGGTGGCAGATAGAGAAATACTGTAGGTTATGACTTAAAGAATTAAAAAAAAAATTAAGAAGGTTACAGTGTAACTATTTTGGTACTAGCACCAGTTCATGCTGGCAGAAAAGACAATGGTTTATGGACTTGCATCCATTTTGTATTTTTGTAATATTTGTAAATACGAACTTTTTAAATTGTTGCAAATATGGTTTCTTTTGTAAAATGTTTTCAAAGTTTACATTAAATCCAAGCCTTTGTATATTTTAGAGCTGTGCAACACTTTAAGTCTTGTATTTATTTTTAGTAAAAACGGTGACAGTTTCATTGTGAACCCCTCTCAAAAAATGTGTTGGAAAAGTTTGAATACCTAGAAAGTGTGTATAGAAACTGCAAATAAACGTGACTGCAATTAAATCACACATTCTCTTTACTTTCTTGTACTAACGTAGAGTCTGATCTACATACTACAAGTACGCTATTTCCCCAGGTCACTCTCAGCACATTACACATTTCAAACCTATTTAATCATTCTTTCTCTTCAACTTATTTTTTTCATAAATTGAGTAAGGGAAAATGTTTATCCAAACTGTCACTCACTTTAAGTGCCCACCAGTACAACTTTGCGAGAATCTAGTACTGCTGAATTCGCCCCACAACTTTTACAGGTAAGAAAAGGCTAAGAGAAAGAAAGCTGGGATGAAAAACGGTGGAGAGACCACTACTTAATGTTCGGCTGGAAAAGAAAACAAATTGCAACACTTCAGACTCCAGACAGAGAATCCAGAGACTGGATCTTATCAGATAAAGCAAGCCTTGGGGAAAAGGGAGAGGCCACAGATTATGAACACAAACTTTGAAGAGCAAACACTACTTCATTTTAAAATGGTTCCATTATCAGGAGATAGAAATGTCAGGACATGGAAGCTAAGTGTTTAAACAATAGCCCCTCACAAGTCTCTTTGAAAATGGAAATGGAAATGCACATCATGAAACTTTGGTTTCAGCTGTCATCTTTTAACTAACCTTGGAACATTGTACTTGGTGTTTAAAAAACACATATGGAAAAAAAGGCTGATATATGCAGGTGTGTTGTTATAGAGAGCGTGAAAAGAGAGGAAATTTGGGGAATGCTGCTGGGCTGTCTCTACAATGATAGTTTGCAGTTGTATGAGGACTGCCCCAATGATGTGGTAGCCTTCGAGTAGTCTCCAATGTGAATCAGTTTGCATAACATTTAACCAAATGGTCACGTAGTTAATGATTATATAGATAATTTCCTGTTGTTTTTTGTGCCTTTCCCATCCCAAAACCACAGGTAAGCACGATCTGTAGGAAAAGCTTAGTTGGTAGGGGCAGACACAAGATGATTTTCATCTGCCTGCTGTATATCTGTATTTTTTCATGCTCAGTGGAAGAAAAGACTAAACACTGGACTACATAAAATATACCCAGTGCTATTTTACAAATGCAAGGAGTCCCAAGAGGGCAATCCTGGGCCACCTGGTCTGGGATAGCCACAAAATGTTGGACCCTAGAGGGCAGTTATTGAGCTAAATTATGGTGAAACAATGCAAAACAAACAATTAAGAAGTTTTATTTATGGCAGCAATTATTTAAATCTTATGATAACAGCCGGTGGCAGCAATGATTTCAATATTTCTGAACAGCACATGGCAACAGCGATTTCTGAACAGCCCACGGACTGAACTTTTCTGGAAAGGATGAAAGAAGGAATCCACCATTGTGGATCCCACTGTAGTCTGTTTGAAAATACTCTTACTCTCTTAATATTCATTAGTGTCTAATGGTGGGTACCACCAATCATAGTACAGCCTAAGTGAAACTTGTTATATACCTGGTTACAATTTCCTTGATCTTTTCAACAACTGTTGTCTTCCATTGGATTACAACAAATTTGTGCCCACAAATTATCCCATTCTTAGACCACCCTGGCACTAAAATGACTATTGTTGTCATACTGGATAGACTTGGGTTTGGACAAGTAACTGAACCATAGCTTCAGCACTTTAACTATGCTTTCTCCAATAAGCCATGCTACTGCTTCAGCCTCAACAAGACCTGAAACTACTTCCACTCCCAACTGGCACATGTTGTTTTCTTTCTGGTTTCTTGAAAGGACTTACATAACCTATTTGCCATGTCTCCCATAGAGCCTTGTTAGCTTCAGATGAAGTGGAGGCGGGTTTTGTAGGGGGTGGCATGCACTCCACAGCTCACAAGTCGCTAGCATTCCTGACTCCCAGCTTCTCTGAAGAGATCTTTTAACTCCTGAGTGGCCACATTTAACATATTTAACTCTTGCAAAAGTTCCTATTTTTCTTTCTCCATTCCTGCTCTTACCACCACCATTGTGAGGTAATGATTTAATTTTGAAATAATAATTCCTCAATATTGTTTAGTTTTATTTCTTGAACTGTGGTCATAAACTGGTATGTGATGTTGTCAGGGGTTAGGATTTTTTCCTTTTGTTTTCTTTCTCTTTGGGAATTTTCTCCCATTTGTTGCTAAGAAACAATAACGACCAGTACTTAAGAGAGACACAGGATGTAGCCGCGGAGGAAGGAGAGGAGTGTATCTAGTTGCTACTCTCCTAGCTGAGGGTTTTTTCTCTTGGGAAGGCCAGAGTTCCCACAATATTTTGGACTGGAGGGAAGGGGCTGGGCGCAGCCTATAGCTCTCTCTTGCTCTTGACATTGGAGGGGAGACAGGCTCTGATTGCTGTCGGGAGAATTCGCCACCACTGCAGGGTTCCATCTCCTGCTTTCTTCTCCTACCATGAGTGGAGCTCTGCTTGTAAGATCAGCCATTGCACTGGGACCTTATTAACACCCTACCTCACTCGAAAGGACCCTCACCATCTACTCAGGTGCCTCAGGGGAAAACCTGGGATCTTGAGCCCCACCAAGGGACCCTCTCCCAGTCATGTTCAGGAGATGGGCTGCCACTGCCCAGCTCCACCACTTCTCTGCAACTGGGCTGGGTTTTTCACTACACTGTAGGCCCACACCCCCTGCCTGCCAGGACATCCTGTGGCTCCTGCTACAGCTGTGGAGTTTCTGATACATCTCACCTACTACTCCAGGATCTGCTCACCTCTTCTGTTCCAGCTTGCTGCTTCTGAGGTTCCTGCTACAGCGCAGAAGGGCACTGAGATCGGGTGCCCTGGAGGTTTGTAAAACAAGCCCCTTTTCCATCCCTTCCACTGGCTGCGCTCACCATTACCGTGTGGGGAGAGACGGCTGAGCTCACACCACAGCGCCCCCTGCAGGCGCGGGGGAACCATCGCACCCGCCCTGCCGGGCCAGGAGCCACCAGCGCCCCCTGCCGGCTGTGACCGCAGCTGCACCGGCGGGGAAAGGGCCTGCGGCCGAGAGGAGGCTGCTGCTGGGTTCTGGTTCTGTTTGGTGTTGCTGCCACTGCTGCTGTTTGTTTGCCTTATTATAGATATACATACTAGTAAAGAACTGCTGTTCCTTTTCCCATATCTTTGCCTGAAAACCCCTAATTTCTAAGTTATAATAATTCAGAGGGAAAGGGGTCATATTCTCCATTCCAAGGGAGGTTCCCGTCTTCCTTGGCAGACACCTGTCTTTCAAACCAAGACAGATGTTGAATGGAAAAGTACCAGAAAGACACACGCTCCAAGAGGTGTGATATGCAAGCCTGTGCACAGGCAGCAAGTCCTCATGAAGGGGAGGGGATCACTGAGGACTCTGTCTCTGAGCAAGTAGCCCTTTTAGGAAATAGGAAAGGGTTCTCTCTCTGGGGAGATTTTCCAGCAGCCTATCGGGACAAGAAAGCCTCAGCTACTAGACTGTAAACTACTCCCCCTAGAGGGGGAGCAACCCTTGCTGCTAGGACAAGACTCTCCAGACTATGCAATAATCTTTCTCGGGTAATCGGACCATGGGAGGAGCTACGCAGTATATAAACAATTATGGAGTGCATCACAGAAGCCTGCTACAGCCTGCCAGAGCCTGCTGAATCTGGTCTCTGCCACCTACCAACTACCCAACTGACCGCCTCCAAGCCCCGTGCCTAGCCTGGCCCCCGGCCCTAGCCCTTGCCCTCTCTCACCCACTCTTTGCTGACCCTTCTTGCCCAGCGTTTGCTCCTGCCTCACATTCCCTGTCCATGATCCTGCTCTCCTATCCAGCTGTTCTCGCAGCCGTCGTCCTGCAATCCTGCTGCAGCCTGGCATGATCCTACCATGATGCTGCTTGCTGCTCTACCGCCTTCTCCTGCCCAAGTGCCAACTCACCGAGTGTGTCACCGCTTGCTCACGCAGGAAACGTGCTGCCTGTGGACTGTGGAAGTAGCACCTCTCCTCCCGAGGGCTGCGCAGACTCCCCCAGCTCGCAGTACACCCAACATCAATGATACATCACCAAGTCTTGCTGGTGAACACCCTGCGTCTCTCTCTTTCTCTGTCTCTTCCCCTTTTCTCTGCCTTCTCTATCCTCTTCCCTTGCAGCCACTTACTTTTCCTCATTAATAAATGGTTCACAGATATAATATTGACCTTGTTTGCATCTAATGTTGCCCTAGGCACTCATTTAAAAGAATCCCTCACACCTCCCCATGACAGACATTTAATGGTGTCAGAAGTGGGATCCTCTGGTGAAAGATATTTTATCTGTTTTGAACCAGTTAGTGTGTATTGTAGGAAGAGTTCTATACGGGCACTGAAAAATAGTAAGGTGTGACCCACCCTGTAAAGTTTTGTGCCTGCAACTGATCTGTGGAGGTACCCTCCCCCGGGGATGGGCATGGAAGCTGAAGCATGGTTACACGGGGTTTCCAAGCTCCCTGATGTTATCCTGTTCCTTATTGGTTATAGGTGTTTTCCCCGCCCTGAAAACTGTGGTTGTCCCATGATTCCTGAGTCTTCGGGGCAGAGTTTGTGCCTGACCTGGTGGCCATGTGGCTGGTCTGTGTCTCTCCTGGCTGCCATGCCGTCAGAGAAATAAAACATCCATGAATATCTACCAAAAATATTGTTCCTGATTCTTTCTACGGGCCAAAGCTGTCTTCAGGGAGGGTGCAGGCCAGAACCGGACTGCAACATAATGGTGGAGAAATTGCAGACATTTCAACGATCCCCGAATACCTCTGAAGACAGTTGAGAAGACGAGCAAAGATTTCGAGAATATCCGGAAAGAATCAGTGAGTAAAAGCTCCTTGAATCTTTCTCCTTGTTCTCCTGGTTTGGCTGCTCTGTCTTGGACCATGGAGGAATCATGGCTGTCTGAGCCACAAAGGGACATTTATCTTGAACTGGAAAAGATGCTTGAGCAGCATTTTGCAAATTTTAGTT
>VYXC01007460.1:958449-1002253 GCA_013397175.1 Platysteira castanea | reverse complement strand
TTTTTTTTTTCTCACTTAAGGTATGGAATGCTAGAGCGATGCAAAGAACTGATAGAAGCAGGATATGATGTTCGACAACCAGACAAAGAAAATGTGACCCTTCTTCACTGGGCAGCAATAAACAACAGACAGGAGCTGGTGAAGTAAGCTGGGAGTCCCTGTGCCAGTGACACGGCATATTCTGCCAGTGTTACCTATAATCACTTTGTTGTTTTTGTACTGGAAAACAAAGGAACAGGCTGCTTGAGAAGAAAAGGGTAGAATTCAAATTTTCGTCCAATTACCTTCGTGTAGATGTGACTGATAAAGTAAAGATAGCCCAATTTCTTTATATGTGAAATTGTGTAGTACATGAAACCATTAGGTTTTCCTGGATTTGTTTCTGTAACAAAGATGAAAGCTGATTTTAGAAGTACCTTGCTAAAGACTATATTTTTTCTTCAACATTTTCTTGAAACAGCATCATTTACTGCAAAACTACTTCTGTCCATTTGCCTCTCTAGTGAATTTTTTCTTATGAGTCACTTACTCCTTTAGATGTGTTATCATTAGTATAATGTTTTGCTATTTGATGATGTCTGTTCCTGACCTTACTGTGTTGTTATTACTCAGATATTACATTTCCAAAGGTGCGATAGTGGATCAGCTTGGTGGAGATTTGAATTCTACGCCCCTGCACTGGGCCATTAGGTAATGCTGCTTGCAACCATTAATTGCAAATCTGTCGGTATTTACAGCTGTGGTAGCATTTTCTGAGATCAGGAGGACAAAGCACTGCTTGTCTGGAGAAAACATAACCTGAACTAATTCTTCTGGGAGAACTTCTGTGAGTGCGAATTCTCCCATTGGAAGATCTGTGCTTTCTTCTGGAGTATCAGTCTTTTGCCAGAGTCAGAGCCTTGGATGACTGCTGACAGGAGAATTTACTGTAGAATAAGCACTGTATTCTAAATTAATGCTTTGCCCTAGGCTCATTTAGGAAGGTATATATTGAATACAATTTCCTGAAAAAAGCCACTAGAATCTAAAATCTTTTGTGGGATGTCTGTGAGAATTATTAAGGCAATGCTTTCATTAAAATATCCATTTTTAAAATCATCTCTATAGTTTCATTTCACATATCGTTATAGACAAGGACACCTTCCCATGGTCATGTTATTGTTGAAATGTGGAGCGGATCCCAGTCTTATTGATGGGGAAGGATTCAGTAGCATTCATTTAGCAGTGCTGTTCCAACACATGCCCATCGTAGCCTACCTCATATCAAAAGGCCAGGTATGTTACTGATGCCCCCAGTGTTGTTTTCTGCCTATGAGTTTTCTGCTTTCTGCCTGTGTATAGGAGACATTTCAGAATTAACTGGGTTTTTTTCCTAGATGAAAAGCAGTTATTTTACACCTATTTTTCTGTGCTATAAGTGTAGGCAAACTTAGGGGGTTGTTTTGTTTTGGGTTTTTTCGTTGTTTTTTTTTTTTTTTAATACCTTTCCCTGTTCCTGTCATCCCACACATCCAGGCTCACCTACATTTCAGTGTGTTTAGGAGCATTGGTAAGGCTGTGCGGATTTGTGGTGCTTTGAAATAACCAACAGCTTTTAAACCTGGGAAGAAAAAGCAGTCTCTGATGTACAGACAATGAAGTATTTATGATTTGATTATAGTTTTGTAACTCATAATTATGCGGTTGTCTGTCAATTGAAGAGTGCAGAGAAAATGATCAGACTGGGTCTGAATATTCATTAGAAATTTCTGTGTTTAATTTTGTATTGTATTCATGGTAGTTGATGTCTCTTAGCTTATATCTGAAATGAGCAGAATTAATTACAAGTGTAACAACTTGGTAATAAAAATGACAGGAGAGTTCTTGTATGATCTAGTCTGATTCTGAGAAATTGTCTAGTCTTAGGATTTAAAAGTTTGCTAAGTTTATTTTCTCCAGGCTAAAGCTCTCTTTACTCTCCCTTTAGGGAGAGTAACTGACTTCTGGAATGTAGGTATAGTGGTGTATATCACAGGCTTAATAAAGTTGCTGGCCCAGCTATTATCTACTAAAAAAATCCAAGTGATTGATTCTTTTAAGTAAATCTGCTCTAATGTAATGATGGATGGAGGCAGGGAGCAAGGAAACCTTTGTTGTGAAGAAGGAAGAAAATTAGGTAAGAAAGAGGAAAGAAGAAAATTTAGGTTAGATATTTGACTATGTCTTGAGATACATAATCTGTCTTTGTTGTTGTAATAAACCTGTTTTCTGTACTTTCTGTACATCTGTTATGTACACCTATTTACCCAAGGAAGATGGTTAGCTTTACAAGGTCCTTCTTATTTATAGTATTTCTTTGCAAAAGAGGACAAGAAAGACAGTTGACATGAATCACGTAAAAATATCCTTGGTGGAGTCTCTCCCTTAAAAATTTCCTTAAATGGAAACTCAGAAAATTCTGAAAGGAGTGACATGCAAGACTTTTAGAAGGAGTAAAAAATTTTCAATGAATGGCTTCTTGGCTGCTACGATTTGGTTTCTGTCCATTTTCTGTTGATTAGTGATTGTATAGCCCTGAATTTCACTGTTCCCTGAAATTATTGGTAATCACTTGTTATCTTATTCTTAGAACATAGACACAACAGACTTCAATGGACAAACACCTTTAATATTAACAGCACAAAAAGCCATTGGGTAAGTAGAGAATAACTGAGGAAGAGTCTATTGTATTGTGCTCAAGAAGCAGTGAGGTGAATTTTTCCTTACTGGTTTCTTTCTTTTTTAACTGGCATTCCTTTCCCTTCCATTTGTACTAAAATGTGCAGTATTTCAGAGATCAGGAGTTGGGAATGGCTCATTGGATATAGCAAAGAAAGTGAAAAGAATTTCTAAAAGAAGTTTAGGTTTGTGGCTGAATTATCTGCAGCCTTATTGTATTTTCTGCAAAATGAAAATAAATGGGTGTGGATGTAGTGAGATGCATTTAGAACAAATAAAATGGGGACATACAAGTTACACATGGTGTTGTAGAAGATATAATCTGTCTTATGTACCTCATATTTGTTATAATGGTAAAGTAACTTAGTCTGGAGAAAAACTTCCAGGGCAGATCTGGAATTCTAAACATGGATCTGTCATTGATGAGCTTGTTCGGAGAAGGCATTATATGTCTGCTGTTGTTTCACAGATGGGAACTGATGTTTTATCAAGTGTTCAAAAGTTTCATTTCCAGTCTAGATTGTCTTCTGTTTGTTAACTCTTATACTTTATTTTCATCTAGACCAGAACCCATGAGGTTTCTCTTAAAGTTTAACCCCTCTCTCAATGCTGTAGACAATGTTCAAAAGAATACTGCACTGCATTGGGCTATAGCCTCAGGAAATACTAGTGCAGTGGATCTGTTGCTGGAAGCTGGTGCTAGCCTGGACATAAAAAATGTCAAGGTATGATTTCCTTTGTAGTATTTCGTCCCATGAGGCATGAATATGTAAAATGAATGTAAGGAAAAATCTCAGTCCTCTCCATGCTGCATGTAAATTGCAGCAGGGGTTGGCTAAGAGCAGGTGTTCTTAGTCTTTCCCAAAAGGAAGTAGCACCTTTCGTGGGGTGTGGCTCAAAGTATGAATGAAAAGGTTCTTTGCAACCTTTGTGTAATGAATAGCCAAGCCTTGTGTTCACTCAACAGTAATTGTGTCCTTTGCAGATTCTGCCTCCCTCACCTTTTTTTGTTTAATTTTCTTGGGGTGTTTAATTAGTTTCATTTTCTTGGGGCTTTGTTTCATTTCTTAATTTGGCTGTTTTCTACTTTAAAACGTTGTCATGAGGACTTGGGCAGATTTAAAAAAATACATTTCTTAGTGTCCAGTCAGACTCGTAAAGATTTCAAATTAAGTGGATGTCCTCCTGTGAAAGCTGGTGTTTGGCAACGCTTGTTTATACATTCAAAAAGCTTATCATGTATGAAAGGCTTCATCTTAATATTTGTAGAAATTGATCGTGAGAAGTATAAATGTTGAAAGTATGGATTCCCATGACTATATAGATATGTTATTGGAGGCAGTCCAACAGATAAATAGATGCAAGTATCAGCTTTCAGAACTACAAAGCTCTGATTTAAGCATGTTAGCACTCTGAATTTAGCTTACCCTTGCCTTAAAAAATAGTGGGGGAGGTGGGGCTGGGAAGTAACTGCCCAGTTAGTCTTGTTTTAACTATATTCGTTTATTGCTTCTGTTAAAAGTGAGAGTATATATGTGTTAAGTACATAAATAAATAAATAAATAACCCTCTCTGTTGTTAAAGGGAGAGACACCGCTTGATCTTGCTTATCAAAGTCAGAATCACTTCATGGTTTATATGATACAAGATGAAGAAAGAATGAGAAACAGAAGAAATAACAGGTTACTGAAAATAGTAGAGAAATATGAGGTAATTTCCTGAGTAATAACTAATGGAAATAAAACTAGAGCATGCTGTGTTTAGAATGACGTGCAAATTAACTCTAACAAGAGTAATTTCTGAAACTGGGTGCACAAAATAGAATTCTTCAAAAGCACATAGGAGTGGTTTGGGTAGGGGGTTTTGTGTCATACCTCACCCCTGCTTTTGATGTATTGATGTGTCACCTTGTCTTATCTTGAGTCTTTCAGCATTTGTTATTGCATGAACTGAATACTTTTAAGTAAGACCTGCTTGAGTACTTTGTCATATTTTAACAATAATAATTTTAACAGCTCTTCCTGATGTTGGCATCTTCCTTGGCATTCATGTGGGCCATTGGATACATCATGAACTTAAGTTCTGATTCTTGGCTTTTAAAAGGAGGGTTGCTTCTCACCCTGCTCTTTGGGATGTCTCTGTTTGTCAGGTTTGTGGCTTTTTCTCTCTGTTTGTGTACTTACTTGTCAAAGACACTTTAAGTATCTGATGCATAATTCTTTTCAGAGTTTAGTTTCATTTAATATAAAAGATACCTCCTGAGAAATGGTTGCATGGTGTGTGAAGAATTTAAACATATGTACTTTTTAGAATGGATGACCATAGAAACTGAATGTATTTAAGAGTACACAGTAGTAGTTTCTTGCCACTGAACGATTGGAAAAAAAACCCAAACCCAGTCTGTTAGCTAATTTTAATGTCAAAGGGCATTATTGATGGTCTGCATCTGGTAGAGATTGAGGTATCTGCTCAGAAATGTGCTTTATCACAACTTTTTCCTGCTATATTCTGTCACAAAATGAGTTTTAATGAGCCATCCCCTCTTCTTCTGCTCCCTAGACCTTCCAGTGTTATCCTGAGCTGTTTCCTACTTTTCCTGCCACAGTCAGTGGTCATTGATGTGGCAATGCTATCTGTATGCAAAGAGACAGATTGGACTTCTCACCCAGTCCTACAGGACTTCTCATATACAATACTGTGCTGGAACAGAGCGCTCTTTAGTTTTATTTTTGCATTGTTAACTCCCTATATATATGGATAAAGAATGCTTTTGAGTGACAGTTCTTGATTGCTTTGAGAGACTTGAAATAAACTGTGTGCATGAAGTTTTTACAGTCACAAACCAGATGATGTATATTCTATGGATTTATGTTTCAAATATGTTTTGAAAAATATTCTTTTTTCTTTTAATGTTCTTTCAGGCAACTTGTGGGGCTCAAGAATCTAAGGTATCTTCCCACAGCATTTCTGCTAAGTTCAGTTTTTTGGATGTCCATGACCTGGTTTTTCTGGTTCCTGCCTGATATCCTTTATACTCAAGAAATGCAATAGAATTCTCCTTAGAGTTTCTTGTAAATCTAAACCTGGTTGTGCAAAGAGTGATGAGCAGTTCCAGATAATTCCATGTGACTGTTAATGTCTGGTAAGATTGGTTTAATACCATTGGGAGGGAGCAAAGTGACTTAAAAGTTATACACAGACTAAAAATCTGTACCTTCTTTTGTCTATAGCAGATTTTTGTCTTCTTTACAACCTGAACTATTTCGTATGTTACTGGAATATCAGAATGAAGGTGTTTGTTATAAAACTAATGGTTTCTGTTAGCATCTCCACGTCACTTTTTAATCTTCCTCACTGAGGCTGTTGTACAGTGATGTATTTTGGCATGTGGTATAACTGGCTAACACATATCTTATCAATAATTTTAAAAGCATCTCTTCTTTCTAAAATGATAAGCATTTGACAGTTAGTGGTATTCATGCTCCTGCCTTTAAAAACAACATCCTTCACCACCACCCCCCCCCCAAAAAAGGGAAAGAAATTTCTTTGTGTTCCTGCAAAGTAGACTGTCCAGTCTCCTGTCTTTATTCACAGGTTACACTGACTCCTTAGGATACATTGGATTGATTTCTATTTGACATTTACTTTATTTGAAAAAGCTTTTCAGTGATGAGTACAAAAACATTTTAGTAGTTTCTGCTCTCCTTCCAGTGCCCTGCTCTTCTGTTACACAGTGGGCATCTGTTTATTGATAAAGTTGTGTGAAAAAGCCTTTAGGAAGATACTTAGAACTGCAAATAATTTTGTCCTAAACCAGCTCTAATATATTGCTACACAATTTTAATTAATTTTTAATTCAACCTTTAAATGACATTTTCTCTTGTACTGTTCCCAATTAAGATGTCCTTAATAGAATTATCAGGATTAACTTTGATGAACCGATCAAGTATATTCCTGCTGGGGATTCACAAATATGCTTGAATAAATGGGAATGGTGTTATTCAATTGTTGTGGAGCTTTAAGGTTTGTTTTATTGGTGTCATCTAAATTAAAGGAGAAAAAAATTTCCACTGGTAGGGATTTGAGTCAGATACTTTGCTGAAGATAGTGAGCACAGCAATATTCTTGAAGGCCTAACCATAGGCTGGTGAGATGGGCCAGTGGATAGGTTTCCATTTTACTGTCCAATCCTTTTTCTCATGAGTGTGCTTTCTTTCTGGAGCTAGTCACAGATCTGAGCGTTTTAAAAGTTTTCAGGATTTAAGTTAGCTGTACTTGTCTGTCAGACTTCTTCTGGACTAAATGAAAATCCAGCCATTCTAAATAAGGATTTTTCTTAGCTCCAGAAAACCAGTAGCAGTACAAATTGACCAGCAGTACCCACAGGAAGCATCCCATCATTTTGACTTCTATGCACTCTGCAACTGCATTGTAACAAACACAGCTGGTGTTTGTACCAATATTTCATAAGTTATCATCTTGATTTTAATTAGAACTGTTTGCAGTGTTGTTAGCTCCTAAGACAAAACAACTTTGAGGTTGCCATCCTGGATTTTTAAAAAAAATTTAAAAAAAAATATTTGCAGTGGAGTTCATGAAGTGACTGAGGGGTCACTGGAGATGCAATCCAGGCTTGAGCTCTCTGCCTGCTCCTTGGTGGCATCAGGGACTGTTCTTTAGCAGCCTGAGCTCTCAAGTTTGATGCATGAATTTAATTAGTATGAAACTTGTCCCACTTCGCATTCCTCTGTTGCTGTATAGAGGCAGATAATCCTGGCATACTTTTCTTCCCCACTCATCTGATACACAGATGGTTTTAGTTCACGGTGTAAAAGCTGTGTTCCTGATGTCCCATTACCTTCAGGATTGTTTAGGAGTGTGTGCTTGGGGTTTTTTTGAGTGACAAAAATAGTTTCAGGGTGTCTTTCAGCTACATTTTTCTGAATGAGTATATTTAGTTGCTTTTGGCTGAAATGAATGGGACAAGGTAAGGCTGAGTAAGAGCCTGTTTCAGTTAGGGGTGGGTGCAGCAGCCAGACAAATCTCACAGCTGTCAGAAGCTTTATAGCTCTGCATGTCTGACTGGTATTGTTTAAATAAAATAGAAAAGTTTCAGAGGGAAGAAAGAAATCAAATTTGTTTTATATCTGTGAAATATTCAAATTTGTTTTATATCTGTGAAATATTCAAATTTGTTTTATATCTGTGAAATATTCAAAGACAGAAGTCTGGAGGACTTTTAAGGAGGATGACAGGAAGCCGTATTGTGGTGCAGGTTTATACAGTTGTAAAAGTCTTCTCCAGCACTGAAACTGGACAGAATATTCCACTTCTCTGATAAGATGGCCTTGGAAGGAAGGAGAGGATCCCACTACAAAAGTGAAAGTAATTTTTTTCTTTTTGTGTGTTGCTTGTAAAGTAGTATAAACTAATTTTAGAATATTTCGCTTGTTTGGCAAATAATGGTGACATGAGTTATAAGAATATAGTCCTTAACCTGGCTATCACATACCACAAATGTATTTCTTAAAATCACTGTCATGTTCAGCATGATGGGTCTTCTCTATTATTTCTATAAAACCTGGAGTACTGATCCTGGATATATAAAGACTTCAGAAGAAGAAAGAAAAGAGGTAGGTGGTTTTGTAACAACAAATGAAAGGGGTGACCTGGTGCAACACGTGTGTGCTTCTGGTTGATTTGTTTGTCATCATGTGCAGCTTTGTTAAACTTGAAGGCAGTGAAATATGCTTCCTTAAAGAGTTTTTAGCGATGTCATTGAACAACACAGATCTTGGAGAATTTCTCCTTCTACTGCTTATTTCCTTATCTTCCTCGTCCTACTATAATTTCCTTGCCTCTTTCTTCTTCCTGAAGCGTGAGCTTTGGCCAAACATTGTGCAGACCCACTGGTGTTATCTGTGATATGAGTTCACATAGAACTTCTCTTAAAAAACAGAAGTTTTGTATGGTTTCTGCTCCAGTTGTCTCTGGTTAGAAAGAAGTAGTCACAGGGCTTCCCTATATATCATATGCTAGTAATTATCTAAATTTTATCATGTGCTTTGAAGATGTGTATAATGGTTTGATTTTTGTGCTTGAACTCGTGCAACTAACATGCTATTTCCTAACTGTTGTTTAGCAGCCAAAAGAAATCGCGGGCAGCCAATCAGTAGAGATTTTAGTGTTTGGTCTCCCCATCCCATAGGTTAAGGAAAGCATTTTGTTTGTGGTCTCATAGCTCTCATTGAGGTTGTATTTTCATCAGATTGCCAGGGAGAATAAACTGCGGTTTTAACTTATTGCCACAGGACTCATAAACATTGTGTTCTTGTAAAGGAGCAGATGTCATCTCCCTGAAGTCTGGCTGACTATATGAGAGGTGCCATTTCATTTTAAGGGATATTTTATTCACATTATTTTGGCAACACAGAGATGCTTTTCTGACTCATCTTGTGTGGGTGAAGCTGCATTAGTCTTTACTGGTGTGTTTTTCCTTTTGGATCTCTTTAAATAGCAAGTTCTTATTCCCATTCATGCTTGGCACTTAAAATACTTACAAACTGCAAAAGGCCTAATGTAGAAATCATCATAGCACCTATGGAAATGTGGCCCAAATGCAAGCACAAAATACTTTGTCTTTCAGAACATTGTAGCTCTTGCAGAAGCTGGTTGCTTGGACTTCAGAACGTTTTGCACATCATGTCTTGTAAGTGAGGCTTTTGTATTTATTTTCTTTGTGAACCTGCCTTTTACTCAGTACTGCCATAAAAAACTTCTTTCCTTGCTGTTTGTCTTTAAAGGGTTACACAAGTAGTTTGTTGTATATTGTTTAGATTTCTTTATTTCTTTTATGGTGACAAGAGATGCTTTGAGATCCTTGGACTCTAATCTTAATTTTAAAAAATTATTTCAATCTCCTTTTTTGGTTTGTTTTTTGGTTGGGATTTTTTTTTTAATTAAGGTGTATGGTTCTCATCTATGTTCTGTGTTATGAGGTCTATGACACAGTAATTATGAAAAATGTGGTGGCAGCTGTAAGATGATGCCCTAAGCTTTGAGCACAGTAGATGCTTCTGCTATGAGTGTATTCTTTCCCTTCATCCTCACCTAGGTAAGGAAGCCTCTGAGATCTGTGCATTGCGTTGCTTGTCAAGCATGTGTAGCCAGATATGATCAGCATTCTCTGTGGACTGGACAGTGCATAGGTGAGAGTGTGTGTTTATCAAATTTGAAAATGTCACCTATTTTAGAAGTTGCAGAGATAACATTTATCCCCTTAACGAGAGAGCACACATGATGCAGGAATATCCAGCTGATACTGAAGGGCTCTGATAGGTGCTAGAGGGAAGTTAGATGGAAGAGAGGAAAGCAAATAAAATTATTCACGGGGTAGAGGGGTCACCCTAAGAATAGAAACCACAAAATCTGGAACTCTTTCTTTGGAGAGAAAAGGAACAGGGGATATGATTGAGACTTTAAAAAAAGGAAAGAAAAAGAATTTTATGATGGTGGCTAAAGTGTATGCAGAACTGTTATTAGCCAAGCATGTCGTAGTAGAACTAGGGATTTAAAACTGGTAAAGAAAAAAATGTCTCCACATGGCAGGCGGTGAAATTTTGGAGCTTACTGCTGCAAGGGTTTGCAGACAGGCAGTATCAGCAGGTTCAGAGAGGGATTAGATAAACTTTTTTGGACAATGTGTCCAGGAGTAAATACTGAAAGAACCAGACAAGTGTGCACACTCTGACATTTTAATGCAGTGGCTGTGGATGAGGTGTCTGGACTCGCGTGTCCTCCTGAACTTCCATTGCCTCTTGTCACTGTTAGGGGCAGTTCTCAGTGGAGCAGCTGTACCACTGAGATAACCCCACAGGGCGTTTTCACATTCTTGTGTTCCTCCCTCTTGCTCTCTCTCTTCCTTTCTGGTTCATTACTGGTGATGCTTAGATAGGAAGGTGACAGTTTTACATCTATAAGAATATATTTTTCACTTATTTTTTTGCCAATACCTTTTTTCCTAATGTTAAATTCTATTTTTACAATGTTGGCTATTTGCAAAGTGCCAGACATCCTTCTGATGCGTTTTCTCAAGGCTTTGAGCAATATGATTGTAATTAAAAAACCCCACATCTTCATGTAACAGTTTTCTGACAGAGGTCTGGGGTTTTTTATGTGTATGTTTTCAATTCTGAAGCACACAAGGTCAGACAAATTGAATAGCTTAGACTTCTCAGTCATATGAGACAATTGTGGGTGGGAGGGAGTTTTGGTTGCTTAATTAGTCCTCATCAGACTAAAACAGCTGCAGGCATGCTCTGAAGGAGAGACAAATCCTGACTGACTTTATCAGAACTAATTCTATTCTATAAATTGGGATGGCTTACAGGAGAAAGTTGAGAGAGAGATCAGCCTTGTCAAGCTCTCTTGTGGATGGCAGAGGTTAAAATAAGAAATGATTTCTACTCTCTTCTTATTCTTGTTAATGTCAGTGGAAATGCAAGTATTGCTGAATTTTAAAATGTCTAACTTTTAAAAATTTTTTCCTTGCCTCAATTTCAGGCATTGGGAACCATTATTACTACCTGTTGTTCCTGACTTTCCTAACAATGACTGGTGTCTGGCTGCTTTATGGAACTCTTCAGTGTATGTATCCATGAATTTAGTTTAATTTAGCTTTCAAATCCATCTCTGTGTGGTCTTTATTTTTCAGCATTTCATTTCCAGCAAGTGTAACCTGCACAAGTGATGCCTTATTTCAGCAGTGATGTTACTGTGTACCTTAAGTGAAAATGCATCCGAGTCTTTGGTCAAATACCTGATTCCATTTGTGTTGAGCAAGAACAAAGGTGCTGCTGTAGTGGGATGTCCATTGGAAAATGAAATAGCAGGAAGCATTTTTGTTAGAAAGGATGTAGGGAAGCCATGTGGAGGAAGGTCAGGTGGCAGGTTCTAATCTGGATGCCCTTTGCTGTAACAGAAAATAGGTTTGTAAATACATTAGTGCAGAAGCTTTATTGGTTTTTTAATTTGGAACTATCTATACTAAATGCAAACCCTTCTTCTTGTTTTTAAAGTAGTTTAATTCTGAGGAGAAAAAAGTATATTATCTCATTAATAAATCTGAACTGTTACTTTTCAAAGTTAAAAAATTTATTAGAAAGGAGAGGAAAACTCTTATAAAGTAGTTTCTGAGGATGAATTACCATAGCACCAACCTTTTAAAACAAGGATGTTTTTCTGTGGATCGTGAACACAGAGTGTAGAGATTGTGCAGCCAGAATGGCAAGCAGCCACGCGTCTGTGTGGGTGCTTTTAGGTGCCAACGGGTAGATGAAACGTGGTATTTCTAGAGGATGTTGCTATGTAATATTCATTTCATGCAGATAATCTTTGCTCAGCTCTTAAGGGCTCAAAAGCATAATTAACTGGTTGTGTGTCTTGTCAGATTGGTCCAACCACTGTGCAGCAAGTTACCATCAAGATGGAGCGTGGACGTACTTCACCCAGACAGTGTCCTGCTCTCCCTGGGTTTCCTACATCTCCTCACTGGCCTGTTTCCATACCCTGTGGGCCTCCTTGTGGCTCACCATTCAGCTTTACCAGGTAACATTTTCCTTCAGTTTATGCTTCTTGTCACATTAAAGCTTCTCCCTGAATTATTTGCTCCCATAAAAACTCTGTGCCTGCTGTCCCTGATTACTGTCACAGTAAGGTGCTTCTCTTAAATCTCAGGGCAGACCTTGAAGTTTCACAGATTCTTGTGCACTCAGCATTCCCCTGCTGGAAGTAGAATCACAGTCTGCAAATCATTCCTATAACTGAATTCTGGGTTTACTACTCATCAAAAAATCCAAACCTATAAAAAGTTGTATTTAAAGACAAGAAATTTATTTGACTAATAGAACTGGTATTAGTGCCCCCAAAACTGCACAAAAGCTCAGTAACACAATTATTCCTGAGTTGAAAATTCTGTGGCAGAGCTCAGCCATGTGTCATTAGACTGTATTAAAGCCCACTGCTTCAGTAAAAATATATGACCTGGATTTTATCTTGTTGAGGACTGTCAAATTTCTTGTTTATGTTTTTCTCAGAGAAAAGCTTGGCTGTGCAAACAACATGGAAAAGAGCTGTCTTAAAACATCTGTGGAACAGCTTGTTTAGCAGCTCTTAGGAAAGAGGTGTCTTTGAAGTATGTGTTAAGCATACTGAGCTAAAGTCTTGTTTTACATCTTGTTTAATAAAAAAAAAGGCAAACAAAAAGCTCCACAATTTTAAGCATGTACTGCTAGATTTTTGCAATGTCCAAGACACTGGGATGTCATGCTGGAAAAAGATAGGGAGGATATTTACAATTTAACTACTGTGTTTTGTACACAGTCATTTGAAAATGGACTGCTTTATGGCATTTAGTGTCATTATGGATCAAGGAATCTTCTACCATTTTGTGTGGGAGAATAGAGACAAAATCTGAGGAGGCTGGTGCTTAACTGTGATAAATCTCATACTTCTGCAGACATCTGTGAAAGTACAGTCTTCAAAGATATCCCAGTTAAGCTTGCCTTCTCTGCAAGCTGGTGTTAGAGCTTGCTGTGTTCTGTTTTAGCCCAAGTGACATTTAAAAACATACTTTTCAATCATCAGTTATAGCAGAGGTTGCTTATTTGTTAGATATGGCCAACCTCTTCCCCTCTGCTCCCTTCTCATTAGTATCTTTTGGTCTCACCAGAATTTTAATCTATGATGTTCATGTTGTAATCATTACTTGCATTTTTCTTCGAATCAGATTGTGTTCCTGGGGTTGACCTCACATGAAAGAATGAATCTCCTGGCACAGAGAAAATCCTCTAAGCATCCTGTTTCGCTCAGGAGGACTCCATACAAGTGGGTATTGATGAACAGAGTGTTTTAAACATGTTATCTCTTCAGTACTGGTTTGCTTCACTGCTTCATAAATGCAAAAACATTTATGTGGGGGTGAGGGAGTGCTGTCCTTTAATTTGTTCATCAGTCTCTGTGTCTGTTGTGTAGGATTAGAAAGAGAATTGGGTATGAACTGGCCCCTTTTCTGACTTCTCTTGCAGTATTTAGCTCTATTAATATATATTATTATATGCCAATATATCTGTTGGTACCAAGGTTTCCCTGTTTCCTCGGGTGTACTAACAGATGAGATCTTACTAACTTTTAAATATTTGAGTTTAACTTAATCTATTCTCACTTGTTAATGTAAAACATGTTGTAAAAGTTCAGCAAAGGAATAATGCTCAATTGAGAGCTCTTCTGTTTCTTCTCCCTGAGCTGTCTCCCTTGACAGGTTAATATCTTAAGTACTGTCTCATGGTGGACTGGTATTTTTCATGCTTGCAGTCTTCTTTTTTTAGGTTTATTAATACATATTTTTCTCTTTTTTTCAGCCTTGGATGCTTCCAGAACCTTGCAGACTTTTTCCAGTGTAGTTGCTTTGGTATGTTCAAACCCAATGTAATTGACTGGACCAAGCAATACAAACCTTTTCACCTGGCAAAGGAGAAAAATGTTCATTCTGTATAAAGTTTTGCCTAATTTCTAAGATGGTTGAGTGAAAGCTAAATAAAACTGGATATTTTGTTAATTTTTACAAATTCTTCTGAAGCTGCTTGTTTATGTTTTTTATTATTGTTTGAAATACTGAACTTACCTTGCATAAGATACAACAGATTTGTATATGGAGCAGTCACCGTGTGTCTGTGTATGTATAGTTTGAGCTGAAACTATTTAAAATTTTATGTGAGGAGATGACACAAATATATATATTTTTAAAGGTAAGTTTTTAGGGCAGAATTTCGAAATGATGTTGGTACCCTTTGCTTTACATTGCTGATAACAAAAGACAATTAAATTTGGAAATTAAGAGGAATGTTCTTGTTTAAAAACTTAATATTACAATTACATTGTAATTTTATTGCTTATGCTGTGAAAACCTCTATTAAGTCTTTGTATTTGAAGGGTTTACATGTAATAAAATAGAGCTTTCATACTTGTAAGTGTATTTTTGCAGACTGAAATAGATTCAAGGGATCTGTGACCAGTGAAGTATTTAAGAGTGGGGAGGCACAAAACCATAAGAAGCAGCCTGACTCTTTGTCTCACGTTTTTCACCTATGTATGCCCTGTTAGTGTATGAAAATGGGTAAGTTTATGATGGAAAATAGCAACGTACATAAAAAGAGGGAATTGTTCCCCACTGCATCTGTAATAGCTAATGTCAGCCACATTCCCAAGAAAAGGAGGGGCCAGCTGGACAGTGTGGTATGAATGTAAGTCAAAGTAGATAACAATGAAAACCAGCAGGGAAAGAGTTCAAGATCAGGAAATTAAAGTCAGATACCATCTAGAACTGACATAATAAGTAATGTAGTGAAATGCAGTTCTCGTAGTTAAGAAAGGGGTTTCATTCATCTTGGTGAAATCCATTTATCTGCAACACTGTAGAATGTAAAAGCACAAGCAAATACAAATTAAAATAAGGTGAAGCAGTAAGTACTTTATTGTAGCTTGAAAACAGACAAAACGTACAACACTGTATTCTGAGAAAATGTTGGGGTTTTTTAGAAATACCTCCCTCAGAGAGAGAATTTCAAATCCTTTTTAATTGTCTCAAAGCAAGTATCATCTACTTGTCCTAACACAAATGCCAGCATGTTCAGAACTCAACTAAGAGACTGGTGGAGATACAGTGTAACATTGTGAACAAAGGAAAATACAGTCTAACTGGGAACACCTGGGCCCTTCACTGCAGAAGGGATCCCTATCCTAATGGGGCACTATGGGTCTAAAATTCCAGTCTAAAATGTGACAAGTACTAGTTTAGAAAGCAATAATTTTCCATGAGGTTCCTTGCCTTTATTTACTAAACACAAACATGAGTCTAGTTTTATCACTGTACCTTTTTAATCTACTCTAAGAATTTCTTAAGATACAACCCAGAAATCTTTCCTGCAACGTGGAAAATCTTAATTGAATGCCCTAAGTTCTTAGCAATATGTGTTGTTTGATGTTTTACTTGACAGCTATCACTTGGTGGCATCAACAGCAGTTTGAGTCTGTTCCATCCATTTCTTCTCATTCACACTCTTTCTTTTCCACTTGAGTGAGGCCACCAAACCCAATTCCTTTGGGACCAAAATTTTTTGCATAGCAAACTGCAAAAGAAGGAGAGGGAGGTAAATGGTGCTCTGAAGGCTCTCAGATAGAGGTAAATATCCTTTTGTTTTCATTCTTAGATTACTGTCAAATTTAAGTTAATAAAAAGGAAGGAAATCTGAAATAGTGTATTTCCCCTAAGTTCATCCAGGTCTTAATAGTGAAACTGGTATCACATATTTGAATTACACAGAAGTTGCCTCTGATTATCTCAAAAAAAAAAATTAAGAAACTGTATATTTTTTTAGATCTAAGTAATATTCTCATTAAAACTACTTTCCTGACTGAAAATGCTCAGTAAAATTTGGTCTGATGAGTAATACAGATTAAGTCAGAGATTTTTAAGGAGGTTAAAAGAACTAGGGCATAATCCAGAAACTATTGATGGGCATTGAGGTAATTCCATTTGAACTCTGTATAGGTTAGTGTGTGTGTGTATATAGTTATTTATCACAACTCTGCTAAGTGGTAATGGTGAGCATATTTCTCCAAATCTGCCGATTTGATCCACTTGTGGTTGACAGACTGTACCCAAAGTCACAGAACTCCAGTATTCTTTAGAGTTCTCTATAAAGTTTAGCTTTGGATATGAAAACTTTGTGTATTTTTTCCCCTTAAGCTATTTCTAGGAGTCAAGTGAAGTCTGTGAACTTGCTGGATCTGATACATCTGGATGTATAATTTACCATTTTTGCGTTATCTTCTGTGCTACCAATGCAGTGGAAATATCTTTAAAATTTTACTGGCAAGAATTCCAATCTGGAGGACCAAAGATCTGTATCTTTGTGGATTTTTTTATTTTAGTGAGTGAGACTGCAGGTACAAAAGCCTGCCCAGCAGATATGGCCAGTGCTCTGTTAGAAGGTCTGAGGACAGATTTGAGAGGTTGTCATATTTGTAGAAAAACCATAGCTTTAAAATTTAGATGTAATAGTAGAAGCTGCAACTGCAATGTTACCATAGCTCTTTGCTTTCAGAAAGTTGTTTAAAAAGGACAAAATGAAATTTCCTGGGGTTGTTAAGCATACAGCACGGTAAGTCACAATGGCAATCCTAGGTCTAAAGAGGCTAAACTTTAGGTTGACTCCGTACCCCAGTTCAGCTCTCTGCAACTCTCACCTTTACAGTAGAGCTCTCCATCTTTGTCCGTAACGTTCGTGGATTCCAAACTCTTCCCACAAATAGCGCAGCGGAAACAAGTCTTGTGCCAAGGCTGGGGAAGGGAAGACAATTCATCGTGTGTTACAGGAAGTGCACAGGCAACAGGTACAAGAAACAAAGAGTTAGAGATTTGTGTGGTGTGAAAAGGTTAAAATTCATTTGTCGATCTTGTGGCTTCCATTTTTAGTCATTCTGGGTTAGTCTTGTTGCAGTTACGTTGTCTAACACATCTTCAATTGCCACTACAAATATATGTTTATAAATATACCCAGAGGTGGAGGAAGAGCCAGCCTGCACAGTAATCAGTGCTTGGTCCTCAGACATCGATAAGAAGCAAAAAGTTGAACAAGGCTTACAAAAAGCACAAGATTTTAAACCTGAATGTACACCCTGTTGTAGCAATTTGCAAATTCATTCTCATGTTTTCTTTATGAATGAAAATTGAAATGACCGAGGACCTCTTAGCTATAGTTTCTCACCCTTATAAAACTGTGGAGTTTTTTTCCCAGTGCTGCAGGTCACTACTTACTTTTCCTCCTCCCATGATCTTCTCTGCAGCATACACTGATTTGCCACAACGGGGGCATTTATCCACATCTACCATCTTTTTGGCAAACTTTGAAGCATTAGTTGGTGTTGAAGGGCGAGCAGGCTTTGGTGACCCCCTGGAACAGAAGTTTTCAATGTTTTTAAATGCTGCTTTAAAATGTTGTCTTCCTTAGAAAAAGGATTTCATGATTTTTTGGTAAGGTATAAAAAAATACTAAATTGCTGGTCTCTGACGAGCAAAAGGGGGTAAAAAAAGAAGAAAATAAAAGTATTCTATTGCATTCTGTGTTGTGTGATTGAGAAGCTGGTGCTGTAAGCTCTAATGTTACCTGTTCTGTTACCCGTTCATTGAGCTGACAGCAGCCACATGCAGAAAAGATTATATGTAATGAAAAGTGAAGTAAAACCCAATTTTTACTCATTGAGAGGTAAATGGGAAAATACAAGGAGAAGAGGTCTCTATTCTTTGTAACTGTCAATCTGCTGCTACTCATCAAACTGAAAATAAAAATTCAGGTTTTTTCATGCCTTGTTTCATTAGGCAGTGAGACATTTGGACAGGGAATCGGGGTTCTTACCTGGTGTAGAGTCAAAAGCACATCAGAAAAGTAACTTTGTTTTTTACTTCTGGACTCTGTGCTTTATACCTTTGTCCATAAAGCCTTTCACAGAATGATTTCTGAATTATCAGGCTGTTGGACTGCAACAGGTCATTATATCCACAGGATGTAACAGTTTTTGGTGCTGAGCTCTGCCCGTAATGGATTAGCATGGTACAAGGAGCTACAGTTAAATACACTGTTTAAGCTTTTATTTCCTACACAGCACATTGGTTAATTGGTTTCATTATAGTTAGACCACCAGAAGGAAGAAGCATCGTTGATTTAGAAATGTGCAGCTTTGAGAATTGCAAGAAAATCCTATAAAAATGAACTGTCAGGGCTAATTATGTGCTTTCGGAAGATGGTATCCCATTAGAATTTCTTTGTTCAAACACATTCTCAGTGTGTTTGTAAGTGTTATTTGAACCACAGGGAGGATTTAGAAATGTTATTTCCCCCATTGAGAGGAGAGCTAACAGTATGGGGTAGTGTGATTATTTCTCTAAGAGTAAAACCTTAACTGGATTTTAGCCTCTAACAGGAAAGAAAAAAAATTATCTTTTTCTATAGTGAATGTGACTTTACCACTGTGCTACAAATGGCAGATTACAATTGCAGTGAATATTTACATCTGTGGTGGCATATAAAGGCTGCTTCTGCAGAATAATTGCCTGTTGAAGGAGGGGGTAATTTGTAAAGCAGGCTAAAAGAGACTGAGCATCATTAAAAACTGTAAATTACTGTGTCCGTGGAAGGAACGGGTGTAGGAAAGTCTGCTCTGCTCCTTACGCTGAATGTTGTTATGGAAACAGGATAAAATATCTAAAATACCCTGGTAAGAGACAAGTAGGACCAGAAAAAGGAGCTGTGAGTGGGATCTAACTCACTGCTGCTGCAGATTCAAGCCCAGGTGGTCTCCAGTGTCAGTGCTGAGGCATCCGGCCCCTTGTCCAAAGCCAACGCCCTTGGGGCCGTATTTTCTCCCATAGCAGGTTTTGCAGTAGATTTCAGATTCGTGGGCTGCTACTGTGGTGCTGTCCAGAGCCTTCCTGCAAGCCACTGAAAACAGGGAGAGAGAGGCATGTACCAGCATTTGCCTTTTCAAAGTTGAATTTATGTGGTTTAAAATAATTGCAATCAGTTGGTTTTTTGGGTTTTTTTTTAACTTTGAAAATATGGGAGAACAAGCCAGCCAGTATAAAACTTGACTGAAGTTCAAAACTGACTGGGAGAAGAGAGTGTGTGCACAAAACCTGTTCTTCTTTTGCCACTCTGAAGTTATCCTGTAACCCCAGGGAAACCGTGAGCTTGCTGAGAGAGTTTGTCTAGATCTGTGAAGCTTAAGATGGACTTGAGATAACCATCCTAAACTCCCAAACCTTAAAAAAGCGGGGAAAGAAGGTTGCAGGGGCATTGATTCCACTGTGCATCTGGACCTTTCAAAATACTTGCTCTGAGTCTGTGGTGGCTTTCTCAGGTCAGCTCAGGCTATTTTGATGTGGTGTGTTTCTGAAAGAGGCTTTAACATCAACACCACATCTGGAGTCAGGCAGGACATGTTGGGGGTTTTTTATCACTATTTGTTTGTTTGAGCTGTGGTGCTAAGGCAAAGCAAGTGCCAGCTCTGTCAGACTTCCTCCAGGATGACGAGAGTGTGGCTGTAGCCATTCCCAAACAGACCTCTTACAAATCGTGTTTGTTGCAGAGAACAGCAGCTTAGCTTAGCTCACTAGGAAAGGTCTGGCAGACTTTTGGACAGAGGTGCTGTAGGAATGCCCAGCTTTCATCGGGGGATACAAATTATCTCCTCTGCAGCACTACTGTAATGAATTCATAATAATGAATGGGGAAAAAAATAGTAGTTGCACTCCTCATTACGTGGTGATGAGTGTGTGCCTGTGTTTGTTGCACCACTTTGGGAACTCAGTGTGAGACAGCCTCCACCCCACGGAGAGAGGAAGATCTTTCAATTCAGAGTGCCTATGGAAAATCAGGGTTTTTTAGTATGCTAAAAAATTAATATTTCAATACCTTTTACAAATTGTTCCCTATTCAACAGTGGTTGATGAGAAGTGGGGAAAAAATAGGCAAAGACTTTCTCTCCAGGTTCCTTAGAACATGTGCTTGCCCTGCAGAGGGCATTCCAGTCACGGGCTGTCGATAGCTTGGAGAGCAAAGTTGCTGAGTTCATGTATGCAACAGAGAGCTGTGGAATACCAAAGTATTGGTAGTGGCTGGGAATACAAGCTCTGGAGGAGCTCTCTGAGGGTTTGATTAGTCCCCTTCCCCCACGCTTACTTTAAATGTCGTGCTCTGAGTCCAGTTTATCCACCACAGGGAATTTACACCCGGGAACCCCTGCAGCTTTAATTTTAGAATCCTAGAATGGTTTGGGTTGGAAGGGACTTTAAAGATCATGTGGTTCCAACCCCTGGACCAGGTTGCTGTTAAGAGGCAGTATACAGTTCAAGTTATACATCCCCAGCTCTCTGGTTATCTTTGTGGGTTTCCTCCTCCCCGTGTTGCATGGAGGGGTAAATAATTTGCAAAGACCTTCAAAGCTAACAGAAATAAAACGAGGAGCTTCTGTAAACGTGTGAACCTGATCTCCTCGTGCTACAGTCTTGCTTTGAGATGATAATTATATTTGCTAAGGGAGTTAAGGGATGATGGAAACTCTAGCAGCAGATAAAGTGTTTCTATTTCTGGCACCTTAGGGATAGGGTATCAATTCACCACGACAGATGGAGCAAAAGCCCTTGAAGTGCTATTGTTGAAATAACTTTGGGACCTGTCATCTGCCAACAGATCCCGGTCTCCCGCCAGTGCTGAGGAGATCCAGGTTGATGGCGTGTGATCCTGCCAAATATCCATCACAGCTGCACTTTCGGTAAAAGCCATCAGTGAAACAACAGTCTGCAGGTAAACGGGAGCCTGCACGGGAAGGAGGGGTTGCTGGAAACAAGTTTCTCTCTCACAATATTTGCAGGGAAAAACTATGGAGCGGAGAGAGAGAGTTATAGTTTAGCTTGTCTGATTCTTCCTGTGTTAACAGGTTGCTTGAATTGTTTATAATTCTGCTGAAATTGAACTCTCTGGTCAAAAAATACCAATGTGTTTTGTGTGCCTGGTCAAATATAATGTGAAATAGAAGATATGTCTGAAATAGTTTTATACAGAAATATACAAAAGTGCAGCTAAGCAGGTAAACTGTCTCCGTGCCTGAATTAAGGCTGGGGAGGATTGATTTCCTTCTGTTGAGAAATGAAATCCTATAAATGGTTCATAGGAAAGCCCATGAATGTGATACGTGATACTGGGGCATCCCGAGCTGCTGAACAGTGTATATGAATCATGGGGAAAGTAAAGCCAATTAACATACCTTTCATATGCCAGCTGGGCAACTTGGATGCGTCTTTAGGTTTTGACCTTAAACATATTTCTAATGAGAATACTTTTTTTACTATCTAACCTATTAATAATTTAATTCAGACTTCAAACTACAAGAGGCAAGTAAAGGAAAATTTTTAAAAAGCCCCCACAACAAAATACACCCCCAACCAACCAAGAAGAGCCCCACAACAAACCAAATATTTGTCAGAGAAAACGGATGTATGTTGTTTATCATGAATCACTAAAAGAAAATAATTCTTTTAGTGTACTAAGAACGAAGCTTACACTTGAGAGATATTCATAACTATGCTCTATTAGGACAGCTCTTTATTTTTATTTAGTATTAATTGTTATTAGGCAGGACATGGAAGCATTAAGGAAGTTCTAGTTGAGAATGAGATTTTTCTTCCACCATTCTGTAAGAATTGGCTTAGGTTGTCAGTTAACTGAAAACTTTTTGAGGGAATCCTTTTTTACTTGGCCTTTTCAGCATCACTAAAGGCACCATTTGAACTTTTAGGCATCATTTTTAGGGCACCTGGAGAAAGACAAAGACAGCTCAGGTGTGTCCTTTGGGCTCATTCTGCAAAGTGCTGCACTGTATCAGGTAAGCATGTAATGTTAGTCTCATGCCTCCACATAAGAAGCCTCTATCCCTCCAGGAAAGGAGCGAGAAAATTGGATTCAGTGGCTTCTAAACTGTCACGCTGGAGTTGGTACTGCAAAGGTACTAATCCCAAGCATTGTCTGCAAAATAAACTCTTCAGCTATCTTTAGTTCTTAGCAAACTGCTCTCTCTTTCCACAAAGGGCAGAGAATGAACTGATACCTTCTCTCTGATTTTTTTTTTAAGTGCTACCTTATGTGCAGAGAAAGCAAAATTCCTGCAAGCCAAACATCACAGAGGAGTGTGGAGGGAAAGAGTAAGTGAAATAGGACTACATTAAATATGGGAAGGAGGAGACTGAGGTGCATGCAGAACCTCCCACCAGGGAGGTTTTGATGATACCAGGGTCTTTCAGCTTTTCAGTGTGAAATGAATTAATGTCAGGATTCACTGTGAAAGAAATCATCTCCTAAAAGTAAAGAAGTGATCACCCTTCTGTCTGAAGATTGCTTTTTGTTTAGTTCTGCTGGACTTTTTAGCTTTAAGGAAACCTGTGATGTGCCACACTGTGGGGTAGAAGGAAGAGTTTCCTGGAGATGGACCTAGGTACTGTGATTCTGCAGCACCGTAGTGTCCCTGACAAAATCCATCTGCTGTTTGGACAAAGAAAAGCCAGGAGCCCGAGAGGCAGATTGCTCCAGGTAAAAGGCTACAAAACTGCCTGCCAAGTAATACACAAATAACTGTTCTGGCTTCAATGGAAGAGTTCTACAGAGCTATGGGGGTGCTGTGATGTTAAACCATTTATCTCAGCTTACTGCAGAGGAAGCACGACTTGTGGAAACTCCTTCCATTGCACTGGATTTCCTCAGCGTGGTACACTGTCTTTTCACAGGCCCCACACTTGGCTCCTCCTCCCCAGTTCGGCATCCTTATCTGAAGGGTTAACCTAGGAAATCAAATCACAAAAATAAATACAATAGCAAATGTGAATTCTTTCAAATGGAACAGCTTGATTTTTAAAAAAGTTATTATTTAATTCCCCCTTTCCAGTCAACTGCTACTGCATAGTTGCAATATACTACATACCTGTGTGGTATCAGAAGTGAGGGTGCCACCTCACTGGTGCTTTGGGGGCAGGGACAGTCAAAATCCCCGTGATTTTCTCTTGTCAAAAAAGGATATTCCTCAGCTTGGTATATTGTGATGGGAAATACGTGAAATGATTGTGAGGTGTTTCAGTGAAAAGGTGCTAGGATCGCTCAACCCTCTTCTGGAAAAGAGGATCTGGGATTTGTTTTCCATCAAATAGTCATTTTCTTTCAATACTGCACTTTCCTGTCCCCCAGCATAGCCTTTTCTGGGTTCCTCATGAAACAGCCACAAGATCACTGTGCTGCACAGCCACTGTAAAGTAATAATGGATAGATTCTGAGGTGCTTACAGTGTGGGGTCTTCTCTTTGCCAAGTGCATTTAAAATCTGAACATCAGAGGAAAAAAAGAGTCGTGGTTACCGTTCCAGTTCTTGCTATTCCCGTTAGCATTGGAGTGCCTTGCCCAAGGTCACACAGGAGGACAGGAGCCCAGCCCAGGTCTCCTGATGCCAGGCTCGGTGCCCTTCCCTGTGATTGTGCTGTCACACACCTGGAACAACCCCAGCCCTCAGCCTGCCCTTTTGTTTTCTTGTTTGAGTCATCGTTTCTGGAAAGACTGGGACGTCATCTTGTCATCTGCACATCGTATTATCGGGTTGTTCCAAGCTCCTGGCACGGGCCTTCCTCCTTCTTCTTGGAAAACCAGTCATCTTCTTATTATAGTTATTTTGAAGCCTGCGTGTGCTGTTTGTGTTTTACTAAATTCACCAAAAGGTAGTTTTAACTAAGAGGAGGATTTTGAGGCCTGAATCAGGCCTGCTACCTAAGAATTTTCTTCTGAGGACAAGTGATAGAGAGAGGGGAATTTATCATAGCAGCCATGTAACATAGCTGGTATTTTCAATTACTTCCATTTTAGACTAACATTTTACTAGATATTTGCATTGGACACTAATGTCCTGTGCTTATCATCATCTCAGTGACTTCTGTACTGTAATCTTCTGAATTCCAAAATGAAGTGAGCAATGTCTACATGCCAGCTCTGCACCCTGAAGGCAATCCTTTCTGGCCACCAAGACCAAAAATCCTGCAGCGGTATCAAAGAGATGTGTGTCCAGCAAAAGGAAGCTGCACACACTGAAGCAACAGCACCGGAGACACGGCAGCGTGGGCAGCTTTTGCAGTCAGTGTTTGATAACAGTGCAGATACCAGCATCTCCAAACATCTCTGCCTTACTATGGCAGCTATCAGCATATCCTTAACCCTGTGTAATTAAATAGTCACTGTTGTGACTGCTGCCTTCACTAGACAGCGTACCTGTCATCCTCGTGCGAGATCCAATCTCTCCTCCTCTTTGTGAGGCTGATTTACGCTCAGCTGCACACCCTCCCCAGCTCAGCCAGCCCAGCCCTCTGCTGTCATACAGCAGCAGCAGCGTCTGTCTCTTCCAGACCCTCCCTTGGGAGGCTGCTCGGGTGCAGAACTGCTCTGGTAGTTCCAAAACAGTAATGGTGCAGAAAGGAAAAGAAAATTCAGCTTTCTTCTAACTCTGTTTATCTGTAATGTAACAAGTGAGAAGCAAAAAAACCCTGATGTAGCTGAAATAAGAAATAAAACTAGCTGTGCACAATGAGCAGATGATGAGTTTGATTTCTCTCACTCAGTGAAGCCTTTACTGAACAGCACTGTTAAATTGGTTTTTCCATTTCTTTTAAATGTGAGATAAAGGAACAGAAAGGAATCTTTCATGTACGTAAAATCTTATTCTCACTCTGCCATTCTATATTTTCTTTTATTTTTGAAGTACCTTTGTATTGGTGCCATTTTTTATTCTCTTATGAAAATAGTTCAAGCAATGCTTCAAACATTTTAAAAAGAAGAGCAACTGTAGATTAAAAATCAGTTTTGTGACATTTTCTTGAAAATTAAAATGAGATTTTTGTGTCTACAGTGTTCCCTTTCAAATCAGGTTTCCATTGGAATCCCTTCCCAGCTGAGGCAGCACTGACAGCTGCCTGGGAGGAGAGTGGTTTGTACCTCTGGTCTCTGTAAAGCTGCTTCTGCTCTGTTAGCTCTCCTCCAAGGCACACCAGGCCTCCAAGCCTGTGGTAGCAAGGATAGTTGTTGGAAAGTAGCTCCAATTACATCATCAGCTGAAGGGGAAAAAATAATCTCTGAAAAAGTCTGATAAAGTGAGATAGTGAACCTTGTGCTCTCAAGGGCTGTGGTTAAAGCTCTTAGAAGAACCATTGCTCCTGAGGCTAATTATAGTAACATGACTGGGCATGCATACACATTTTCCATGTTTTTTTGGCATCACCT
Organism: Platysteira castanea; assembly: GCA_013397175.1. Classification (NCBI taxonomy): domain Eukaryota; kingdom Metazoa; phylum Chordata; class Aves; order Passeriformes; genus Platysteira; species Platysteira castanea. Next base: position 976,641 of record VYXC01007460.1, on the reverse strand, counting down.
GATGGGAAGCTGTAGGAGAAAGAAGAAAGGCACAGCAGGAATATTCCCGTAAGGATACTGGTGTGAGAACAGCAGCACATGCCATGGTATCTGTGCTGGCTGGAGGAACAGCTGGGTGAGGAACCAGGGCACGTCCGTGCTCTTCCTGTCCGGGCTTTGCTCATCCCTCTGGAGATGAGTGGCTGTCCCTGTGGATGCTGCCTGTGCAGCTGGGTTACCACGAGAAAGTAACCCCCACAGGGGGTGTGGCATTCGTAGTTTTCTACTCATCTAAATTATAACGATGGATAAAGTGCCGTCCTTTCAATGTGAAAATAAAACTCAGTCTCCCATTTGTCATCAGAAAAAAGTGGATCCAAAGTTTCCACTTCCACTTTGGGTGTCAGTGTCTAAATCCCCTTGAAATTCCCTGAACTTTGTTGTGTTAATCTAGTTAACTTTTCATATCTGCTCATCACATGGTATATATTCTGGTGAGCTGGTGGGAAGTGGAGCAGACTCATCCTCAACGTAAGAAATGCGTGACACAGAAATTTCTGAGTGTTAGTGTTGTGATCTGTGGGCACTCAGGGTGCAGTTAATTTCTGTGCATTAACACAGAAATTTCTGAGTGTTAGTGTTGTGATCTGTGGGCACTCAGGGTGCAGTTAATTTCTGTGCATTAACACAGAAATTTCTGAGTGTTAGTGTTGTGATCTGTGGGCACTCAGGGTGCAGTTAAGCTGGAGGAGTGTTCTTGGGCTTGCTCAGTTGCTACTCAGCAGCTTGTGTCATTCTTCAGAATGCAGCTTCCATATGGAGCAGAATTTATACATGAGATGTGCAGCCAAGGATTCGTGCCTCCCATTATTTAGAGCTTATATCACTACATTTTAGGCTGGGCTTGGAGCAAGGAAGCCTTTGAAGTGTTCGTGTGCCCTGCACAGGCATGAAAACGTCGTGAGCCATCTCCTTTTGGGCTGTTAGTCATACTGTACAAATCTGGGTGTCACATCCCTGCCACAGAGTGCCTTACTCTAATCAAAGTGCCATTGATAAGGATATAATCCAAAAATATGTTTCGATCCATTGATCTAAATGGGGGGGTAGATGCAGTATGGGCCTGATGAAATGTAGAAGAGTAAAAGGTTGTGCTAATGCCTGACTGTGCTGCAGGTGAAAAATGTATTTAATTAATTAATTGGAATGAATTCTGGAGTTTCCTTGCTAAACACAAGGTTTTCCCTTCTACGTGCTCATGCATGTGACAGCCTTGAGCTCAGGTCTTATCTGAATGGACTGCAGAGCTGTGTATTGTGTGGCTGGCAGGATTATCTCGGTGCCACATGTGCTACAGGACGGCTTTGAAAGGGATAAACAGAGTGGGGAATATGGGTCTTTGTGACCACTGGTGGCAGAAATGCTGAGTGGGGAGTGGTGGGCAGGGTGTGCCTCGCCTCTCCCTCCATTTTAGCCCCAGCTAAGCTGCTTGGTCTAGACTCGGAGTATACGAATACTGATCCCTTGATTCCCTACCTAATGAACAAGCAAATATAATATAAAACTCAACCATCGCTGTCTACACTGAAATGCAAAGTATCGAGGCCATATTTGAAATTCTTTTCCCAGCTGAAGTCTGCGGGAGATGCCGGTGCAGCCAGGACTTCACTCTGGTATCTAATCACAGCTCTGCTGTGACCCGTCCTGTGACCACCATGACTCATCTGACCATCCTTAGTGGCTCTCACTCCACCAGCGCTGTGGGGGTAACAAGATATGTCTTCCTTTATATAATAGCAATAATATGCTGCTGTAGTTTTTCTCTGCTACTAGCACTCACAATGAGGTTTTATTTTGATGTATCTGCAGTGCCATTGCATCTCAAACAGCCTGGAGGTGTTTCTGTCAAAATCCAGCCCCTTGCGGAACCCGTTTCTCCCTCAGCAGGAGAGATTCACAACAGAGGGAACGTTTTTGTTTGAAGACTGAGCTCATCTGAGGGAGATGTGATCTTGTTACGTGTTTATAGTCGTATTTCTGGTATTCCAATGCATTCAGCGGACTATGGCTACAGGTAAATTTTACTAGTTAGCTTCCACCATGATCTCATAATAACCAGCATTTTCCCCTTATTTCTGCAGTCAAGCAAGACAGAGAGGTCAAGGGATGGGAATTCCAACACTGACACAAGGAAGTAAAAACTGTTTTTTCATTGACACTGGTCACGCTAAGTTACACACGGCCCTTTGAAACAAAAGATTTTAACTGACTTGATGTGAAGCACACGATGTGCATTGCTGGGAGCTGATAGTGTGCTTTCACGTCTGTTCTTCCACACTATTATTTTCTAGTACAGTGATGCCACATTTCCTTTGAAACACTCTTGATGCACACTTTTGCTGAAATTTAAGATTGCATCTCCAAAAAATATGGTATCCTGAGACTAGAACAAGGTACTTCATTTTGACTTAGAAAACCAACCACACCCCACATTCACATGCTTGTACATTCACACTCAGAGTTCAGTCTGATCCGTGTGGCTGTGGAAAGCTGCATCCTGCTGTACAAATGACCCACTCCTTTTTCCAGGCCTAATCCCAGGCTATCAGCTTTCACTATTCCTTCCACAAGATCCCCCTCTAAATCCTTTTCCCTGCACTAAGTCCTTTAAGTGCCAGGCAAAACTATTACAGACTGAAATAGCACTGTGATGATTGAGATAAGACACAGAATTATTTTATCTACATACAAGGCTTTATTCTCTGAAATAGTTTTACCTTTAGGTAGAAAACTTTTCATAGTAAAAACATTTATGTATTTATGTATTTATTTAGTTATGTGAATTATTGGGGGTTTTTCTGGAGACTTGACCAGTCATGCTCTCTTGTAATTCTTGAATGATGGATGAGGGAATAATTCTTTCATCCTGCATTCTTATCCAGTCATTTTCTGTCAAGTCTGCATAGAAATTTTCTTCTTATTTGATATGAAACCAATTGGTCACTGAAATCAAATATTTTGAAGATTTGGAGGGTTTTGTTTTGCTTTTTTTCACTTTTAGGATACTATTATGAAAGCACATAAATTTGTATGCGTTGCACATGCACTTTCTAAAGACTGACTGTTTGCAGAAAAATAATTCTGTAGCTTTGTAATAAAATCTTTACCTACTCTGCAACTTCTGCTATCCAGTCTTGCCCAGTCCAAATGAATGTCTCTAATGAGGATCCCCCCAGCCCTGCTCTTGCAACACCAGTAGCTGCTCGCCTGGCTGAGCCAGAAGAATCTCTCTTTCTACTGGCTGCTCCAAACCTAAAACACTGTTCTGTAGGGCTCATATTTCTCTACTATACCTACATGGTTTTCTTTGTCAAGCAACAAATGCTTCTATCATCTGTTAGGAGTAAAAAAACACCCAAACCCTTTTTGGCAGAACCCGTGAGACTCTACTTACCGGAGCCGCTTGAAGTTTCTCCCTCTTTTCTTAGGTCCCAAAGGGTTTGACCAGGAGGGGTTCCTGCTGTCCTTAAATGCAGTGACCACCTCTGTCAGCCCTATAAGCTAGGAGGGGAGGGGAGTGAGAGTTTCAGGGATCTGAGCAATGCCATTGCTATCACCAAGCTGAAAATAACCTGTGACAAAAGCCTGGCATTTTGTTCCCTTATGTCCACTTGTGAGTAGGTGGACAACAATGCAGCCCCTTGGATTACACCTAAAGGACATTCCTGACTGCAGCCTAACAGATCAGAAATAAAGATTAAAGGTTTTTTGTTGTTCTACTGCATTGCTTAAATGTGAATCATAAAATAACAGTCCTTGAAATAAGGGTTTATTTATTAATGGTCACATTGCCAAAAGTAATTTACCAAAATAATTGTTAAAAAAAATAATAAAACCTATCTGTAGCAGGTTTTATTAACAACAGTTAACAAAGTGGAAAACAACAGTTTTAAACTAAACAGCATTTCACTCTGCAGTTCATGGTTTGATAGATGGAAGTGGTTTGTCTTCTAGGATACTGGGAATTATGCTTTTTGCTAAAATCTTTCTTTTTTACAGTTTTTAGGCATTAAGATGGGTAGCTAATATGTATAATATTTAACCTGTGTAATTACTGGAGTTATATTTGCCATGAAGCACTTTTTTTACTGGGTTTTATTTTAAGGGCTTTAAAGATTTAGAAGCTAATTCTCACTTTCTGAACAGGTGCCTGAATTTAGCAACTTCGTTCAGGATCTTGGACTTTGTTGTCTATGAAAAGGCCCAACCCAGGGGTTAAACACCAGAACTCCCAAGCTGAAAGTCTCAGCTTGGGGACTTTCATGGAAGTGTAAGGAAATTAGATGCCTAATCCATGTCTGACTTTAGGATTTAGGGGTCTGTTAGCTGAAGCTGCTAAAAAAACTCTTAGGAACACATAAATCTGTTTATTGTTGAGTCTGGCAAGGATTTTATCATGCAGAGACAGGTCCTTGGTGTAAAATTGGAGGACTATTTTTTTCCTGAGCAGAGGAGCTGGACTCCATCTCTTCTCGGTCGTTCTCCCCAGATAGTTAATGGAATTATTTTATGTCAGATAAGGCCAAATGCAGAGGGGACAGTGCAGTGTGTGTGGTACGAGGGTTCCTTTTAAGAGGGCAGTGGGGAAGGGTTGGAGCAGGCCTGAGCTCCCTGTTGGAGTACATGGGAAACACTGAGAAGTTTCTAAAATCTTTGTGTTTGCACCCTTGGTGACTTGTATTAGGACCCCTAACATGTGTGAGAGAGATGAACCTTCTCTAATCTTCACTCATATTTTATAGATTGTGTAAATGGATGGATTTGCACCGTAACCAACTGCAGGGAACTCTGCGGAGAAAGGTTTTGCCCCCAAATATAATCATTTTCCCTTTGGTTTTGGCAGAGGATTTAATGGGAAAATGCAGGTGAACAACCTTTAGTTTTCCTGGTGCTGGCTGCTGCCTAATTTCTGTGCTGCTGTGTGCCCCTGTAAGGGTTGTTGAGAGGCTCTTTGCAGCTCCAGGGAACAGCTGGATCTATACAGGTTAGTTGGGATTACCTGTAATTCCGGGTCAGCTGTGGTTAGCAGGACCTGGGATTGGAAGAAAAGACTCAAGGTATGCAACTGGAGTTGCACGTGCACGAACTGGAGTGAGAATGTGGCGTTTTCTATAAATCAAAGGCAGGGATTGAGAAACCCTGCCTGGGGGCTGGAACACAGCGACTCGAAGGCAAAGGCAGCCTGGGGATCAGAGGGACTTCCCCAGAGCACATCAGGTACTCGGGGCATGGTCCAGGGGAGGTGAGGCAGGTGGGAAGAGCAGGGAGCTGGGCTATCAGAGACAAATGCAGGTCTTCTGGGCCATGAGACCCTTGGAGCAGGGAAAGCAGCAGCTTTTCAGCCTGCAAAAGGAGCACACAGGAAGAAAAGCTCTCGTGAAAAAGCAGCTGGAGTGTGTTAGGAGCCAAGGGACACTGGACAGTGAGTCAAAAAACATGTTCAGCTTTCCAAAACAGAGCAGTTAAAAAAAGAAGACCATTTCACCAAGCCTAATTACTGTAGTTTCTTACTCTGTCAGCTGTGGTGTTCAAAAATGAAAAGGGTGGTTTGTTTCCACTGAGTAATGCAAGTTTCTAAAACCTTTGCCCTTATATTTCCAGGATGAAATTGATAGCAGGTGTAAGGAAGATCAGTTATCTCTTTGGAGAAGAAAAATCTATTCAGTGCTCTGATGAGAATTCTTCCCTCTTCCAGCTTTTATTCTTTCCTCCTCAGTTAGGAATCTTTCAATAGTGATCCTATTCTGTCAGGTGTATTTTGTATTAGAACTTTGCATGATTAAAGAGCAGAAGAGTTTGTTGTACTGTAGTAGCTGTTTTAATTATGTTTTTTTTATGCAGTCCAAGCCTGAATCTTGGGCGTTGCTACCATTTCTCCAATCCCAGTTTGGTCTGCCAGGCACATTTCACCTGGAAAGCAGATACACTGTATTTTTATTTAACTTGCTAGCTATTACTTGTTATCCGAGCATTATGAGGGGTCTTCATCTTCCCTCCTTCAGTGTATAAGGGACACTGCTGCACGTATTTAAATTCAAGTGGTTTGATTTAACCTGTTTGAAATTTCTGTGACCTTTGGACACACTTTCCTGAATGCTCTGGGGTGATATCTTACTTCCTAACTGTTTTGTTCTAACTTGTTTTTAGGAGCTGTAATATCTACTGATAAGAGTTCAGAAGTCACACTGAGTTACTTAATTCACTTTTTCATGAAATACCATTTTCCCCCTTTCCTTCAGAACACATCAACACGTGCCCGACAAAAAAAAGAATGGAGAGACATCAGTGAATATACAATGTATTACTTAGGTAATCTAATCTGATCAAACAGAAAAAGTCAGTGTAGAGTTTTATGCAAGTTTAATCTGAACAAATTGATTTAAAAATACAGTATAAATAATTCTTAACTTATATAAAAATTGATTAAGAAAATTTGGGGGGTTTTTTGTGCTTCTTACTAACTTTACAAAAGAGCATTATTAAACACAGAAGCAAAACATTTTAACTATGGCCTTTTTGTTAAGACATAAAATATATACACACTCACAGTACTTTTTTTTTTGGTGCAAAATATGTACTGATAGACTGTACCTTTCTGTACAAAGACAATTTCATCTTACTTTGCATAGAAGCAATCAACACACACTCACAAAAAACCCCACTAGATACATAACTCTGTTGTTAAAATACTTCAGGTAAGCCTTTTGGAAAAATTCATTAGGCATTAACTTTCTCCTTAAGAGTCAGTTTTATTTCCTAAAGCATTAATTAAGGCTATTCCAGCATTGAGGTCTTGGCAATACGTGTCCAAACCATTGTCCATCATACAATGCCAGACGTGTGCAGTGTGTTAGCAGTAAATTCGCCTGCTAACACAGTCAGCAATTCCCTATCCCAAAGTTAGTCTTCTGAAACTTCAAGTTTTCGTTGAGGAATATAAAGAGTTCCTTGAGAAATTCTCTGGGTACCATCTGAGTTTGCAGATGGTGAAGGTTCTGTGTTTGGCCCTCCTGGTGTGCGGAAGAAGTTTTCTGTAACTGCCTGAGGCTCCTGAGGTTCCTTTGGAGCAGAAGGCTAAAGAGAAAAGAGAGAGTTACTTTCATTTATGGGGGAATAAAAAGCAAATTCTACTTCTAAGATTCTGTAGGATGTTAGCCAACTCTTTTTTTTCCCCCTGAAATTTAAAAACTTATCTTTTTACTGAGAAGGATATACCTGCATTCCTTTATATAGATATATATATATGAAAATACATAAAAATATGGTTTCTCTAATCCCCTTCTTTTTAAATAAAAACAGTTATTAGGCAATACAGTATTACATAAAATATACAGAGAAACTTCCTGTGGGAAAAAAGTATTTAAAATCCTGTACAATCCTATCGTATTAAAAGAAAAGCTATTATTAAACACAAGCACTTGAGAGTAGATTAGGGAAGTAACAAGAAGGAGAGATGAAGTAACAAATGGACAATTTGTTAATAAGCACAGTCAGATCTATGTAAAATCCTCCCTCTACAACAGTTGTCTCTTCACATCTTGTCATCTTCCAGCTGGCTCCACTTCCACCACAAATAAGTCACTTATCTTCCTTGCTAACCTCTCATTTCTACTGTACTTAGGCTGGCCTTCACTGCTAGCTCTTTTTGGGCAGTGCTGATTTCTAAAGATCAAAAAGAAATGTTTATTTTTAAGTTTTACCTGCTGTAAGGGAACTACTGCACTGTACTTCCCACTCAACCCACCACGGCCAGGTTGCAATGTATTTCAACTCACCTTCCCTTCTTGCACGTTTGTGCTTCCTGAGCTGTGGCTGATATTTTCTGATTGGGAAGAGACTGGCACGTGCTGAAGAACAGGATTTGCAGGAACTTGCACACCAGCAGGTATTAGTCCTATGTGTTGCAGCATAAAGTTCAGAGCTGAAGAGCTTGGATTTGGGGCAGAACTGGTGCTGCTCGAACTGAGGCAGGAGTTGCTCAGTACGGGTGCAGCAGCTATAGAATTGGGTGACAGCATTATGTTCAAGGGTGTTATATGAAAAGCAGGAATATTGACTGTCTTCAGCTCTGAGGCTGGCATTGGAATGACACCTGGAACAGAAACATCAAGTGTTGAAGGGGATTAGGACGGACTGGCCCTGGCCCCTTGAGCCAGCCCGCTGTGCCTGTTTCCCTGGACACTCACCAGTGATGGGAGAGCTGTAGGCTGTGTGCTGCAGTGAGCACACCCCAGCCTTCTCTTTACTGGAGCACTCTGCCTTGTTGCCATGGGTGCAGTGAGTCAGAGGAATAAGATAACCAGACGGAAAAAAAGTCTGAGAAGGAAAGAGACAGCACACCTTTAGCCCAAACATGTAATAAACAAACACCAAATGTTTTCTCCAAAGCTGCAAACCCCCCCCTTGCCTTCTTCTTATTTTTCATCTTCCATGTCCCCAGGATCTCATACCCCATGCCTGTACTACTTTCTGTCTGAAATGAGACACAACAGACTCAAGGACATGCTCTTTCAAGTAAAACCACACAGAAGTCAGCTGGCTCCATTTCCAGCTGATATTCTTGGTGGGGAACTGGAAATCCACCCGGTATTAATATAGTGCAATTTGACTAAATGGAAAAGAAATCCTGATAGTGAATCCTTTTTTTCCAGAAGAAACACCCTGGACCCAGTAACCTCACATCACCTCATTCTTGGATTGTGTTTTTCATTGAACAAATATTGAAAGACAAACCTTTTGCATTTACTCATTCTGTTTTTGTCAACAGAACTGTTCTTTATCCAGGTTCTCCACAGCAATCAGTCTTAACTGCAGAACACTGGATTTTACTGATGAAGAGAGTTTAGTGTGATTCTGTTTCAGTGTTTGACAGTCAGTATATGCAAACAAACGACTGGGGAGGTGAGGGATCTCAAAATTGCCCTCAGCTCCTCAGTGTGACCTTCATTCCAATGGAAGCCTGAAAGCCTCTTTATGTCCTCTTACTTGTGTACGTAATTCAGAAACAGAAACCCTACCATCCTACAAAATAAGGTTTTAAAACACCCTTAAAAGAGTTCAACCAAAGACAACCTATGTAGGTGTAGCTCGTTATAGTTTTGTTTCTTTTGCAAAGACTCCAAGCAGTGTCTTCCCAGGGAATGGCAAGACAAGCCTTACCTCAGGAGCAGGAATGGCAAATGCCACAGGTATGTCTTGTTTTGTTTTGATTTTATCTTCATCTTCTGGAATATTTTCTTTTGTACATTGGTCACAGCAACTTGCCATGTTTTGATCTACTGTTTTGGTTTCATTCTGTCTCTCTTCCTGGACATTGCCCATTTCATGATTCGTTTGTGAGCTACTGGAAGGTGGTTTTTCATTCTTAGTGGGTTCTCCCTTTGAAAAAAGTACATACAAAAAGAAAGGCAGATGTTGTAAGGCTTAACATTCTCAATTACAGCTCTACAATGATATTTATACATTCTTCACAATTGGAAAGCAAGGTTTTACTTCTTCCTCACTCCCAAGTTCGTGCTATAAAAATTTCTGGTCACTGGGATAGCCGGGTCCATGTTATCACCTCTTGGTCCTTCCCAGCGAGGATGTTTGATAGCATGTGCTATCATAACACACCCATAACATACATTGACTGTTTCGGCAAGCCTAATTTACAGCAGATTTATAATTTACAGAGATGCTAAGACAATCAGCAGCTGAGGAGTAGAAAGCAATCTAGTCCCAGTCTCTCCATATACATCAAGTTTATCTGAACCTCTTATTCTCTTCATGTGCTCTTCTGTTATGGCTAAAACAACCTGACACTGGGTGGAAATATTTAGAAGGTATTAGGATTTTGGGACGTTCCCTGTCCAGTGAATTTTGTATGTCCACTTTCCCTCCTAACACCTCTAAAGCCAAGAATGGATGCCATCAAGTTTATAGAATCCTAGAATTCAAGGTTTGAAGATCACCTCCTTCCAACCTCACCCTCAACCTGACCTACTCCAGAATCATGTATAAATAGGTAAATTTTGACATAGTGTTTTGGGAGTTGTTTTATTTTCACTACACCTGTACGCTTTGTCTTTTTAGATACAAACCCCAGCCCCTCAAATATCAGCAAGCACAACAAATGAACACCATCTCTTCAAGCCTGCTGTTATTTAAAACGCCTACACTCACTGGCAGGCTCCTACATCACTTTGAAAATGAGTAGGTGGCAACATGACTAAGCTATAAAATGGCATTTTAAAACTGATTTAACTTACCGAAGAAGTATCAAGGCTTTCTTCATCACTTTTGCGCCTTTTAATTAAATTATTCTCTGGTAATGCTTGTGATCTTTTAAGGCACCGCTGAGATGAAGTTTCTGATTTCGTATCGGGTCTTTCTTCAGCTGCCAAGGACTTTGCTGGCTCCTCCGTACCTCTTTGAGTGTTCCCTTCCTCAGTGGTTATTTTATTTAATACTTTTGAATTATTACTCTTAATTCCAGTTACGCTAGCACATGGCAGAGGCTGCAACATGAAGCCTGGGCTGTAGGTTGTCACAGTGTGGGCTTGGGAAGGGTGCAGATATATTGCATATGAAACCCCAGACTGAGGATGAGGTAGGATGACTGGTGACACTGAGCTGTGGCTCGCAGGGCACACCCCGAGGGGCTGGCTCAGAGCTGGCTGCTGAGAGGGCTCAGGCTTGGGGACAGCCTCAGGCGAGGACAGGGCACGTTTCATTGGCATCTCTTCTGCTGTCCTTAAGCAAAAAACAAACAAAAAAAATCCCAAACGTATTTTAATTCCTTCATGCAGAAATGAATGCCCTGACAAATTATCGTCTGTAATACAAAGAGTTAACATGAACTTGTACTTCTCAATCTACTACAGAGAAAACAAATGAAAAAACATCCTGCAGTACTAGGGGTTAGAGGTTTTTGCAGGCTATTGCCCCGCTCAAACTGAACATAACTGTAACTTAATGTCCAGTGACATCAAAAAGCTTCTCACCTTTAAACTTGTGCAAACTTACTTGGATTGTCCTTCCAGCTGATGTTTAGTGATTGCTGGAAACTGAGCTATTGTATTTGGGAAAACTGGTAAACTTTGATAAGTACCTGGTTGGAGGAGAAAAACAAATCAAAACTGTTAGTACCTCAAATTCAGAAGTTAAAATTTAACTTTAATTTGAGGAGACTGCATTATGTAATGTAATGTAACATACACATTCAATGAGACAACTTATCCTCAAACTCAGCCCAGATTTGATTTAATCAGCTGGACATGAGTTTACATCAAACAAATTTTAAAGGCCCCAAAGAGGATCCCTATCAAGAACATGAACACTGACAGGTAATTTTCTGGCCATTTTTTGGAATACAGAACTGCTTAGATAGTATGTTCCAAAGCAGAGTTTCTTTAACAAAGCAGGTTCAGAGAAGATCCAATATTCAGAGGATCAGTGATTCTACACAAACAGAAGGTTTGTAGCCATTGCTATATTTTTGACAGTTCTTGAGATGTATTTTTTGAAAGGAGGCACCACTCACACATCTGCATGTCTTGTGAGAAGAAGGCAAGTCCGAATATTTAATGCAAGACTTTGTTTTCTTCTGACTTAAAAACAAGGAAAAAGAAGTTTGTAAAAGAAAAATTGGGAAAAGATACATACCAGCACTTATTTTAACTGGGCTGGTTGGAGCAGACTGGATCTTCCTTCTGTCGTTTTCTATACTCTTAACTAATTTTATTAGAGATGAATGCCGAGTGAAGTTTTGCTTTCCTTTTGAAGGAAAAAGGGCTTTTGAGCACTGCTCTTTGGAAGGGATGGATTCTGAAATAGGTGGGGAACAGGTTGTAGAAGTTGCTTCAAGTTTTGTATCTGAAAGAGAGAAAAAAAAGGAGAAAATACATATCATATGCAGGTTCAGTAATTAAAAGTAATTATTTGACCCTGGCTTGTAATTCTTGAAGTATCAGCAGCAGCAAACATGGAAATTCAAGAATCTCAACGTGTGAACATCCACTGTGTGCAAATAGATACAGGTCGCTGTGCTGTTAAGGACAGTGATGTGACCAGTAAAAGATTTCCTGTTTAGTTATTCTGTCTTATGGTCAAAAAATTCTAGTAGAGAAAACAAAGAAACAATCAATACCATCAGCAGAGCAAAAGGAAATGACACATACACCTACCCAGAGTATTTGGCAAGACCTCAGGTCCTGTCCACTTGAATGCTGGTTTTCTACCTCTCTCCTCTGTAACGTGGACTTTTTTGATAAGCTTGAGGCTGCTGAGAACATTTGCTATGTCATAAAGTCTTCTAATTTTGGCTGAAATTAAAAAAAGAGTAAAGTATAGCAATTACAATTAACAAGTTAGCATGTATCAGATAAAGATATGTTGTAACACCCTCTAAGCAGCTGAAAGGAAAAAGCTTTAAAAACAATCATAAGAACAATTTTGTGGAACAGGTATTTATACAATGAAATAACACTGTGATACAAAGTTTACATGTAAAATAGAACGACAAAGATACAGATCTAGAAGACACTGCAAAGTTTGTTATGTTAAAGATGGAAAAAAGAACGTTTTCAAAACAAGTTAATTTCTGTGCAATGATCAAACCTACACAAATCCTGTAGTAAAAATAAGCAGATTAAAAGGCAGGTACCCACATGCAATGGCGAACGTGGGAACTGGAGGGAAGAGAGACGCTAAAATCCAACAGGATAATCATTCTGCATTGTCTTCCCTGTCTCTAGGCTGAGCTATTAGGGAAAAGTTTCAGGCAGAAGTCAGTCTACAAGGGAGTTCTAGAGCAAAGTGAATGTGCTTAGGCCAAAACTGATACCAAAATTTTAAAGTCTAGCAAGTCATGGAATTTGGGACTGTGCTTCAAAACCAAGAACTTGGTAAAACATGAGATTGATACCTGAAATACAGACAGATGGATGGAAAGCCCTGAAAATGCCTTTAGTGTGAGACAGGCTTTTCTTATGGAAGAGTAAAGGCAAGCAAAAACTCCCTACTGAGTAGCCATCCACCCTCTCTTATGTTGCTGCGAGGCACTGGAAAGGAAATCATGAACCGAAACCAGCAAGGATCAATATTTGCATAGACACAATTCTACAAAAAAAAACCCCAAAAAACAACCGAACAAACAAAGAAAAACCCAAACAAGGAAGAAGTGTGAGAATCAAGGAAGAGTCTAATTTTCAATGAAATCCAAAACTATCCCTCAAAAGCAGCACATTTTAAATTATTATACATGCACAGACCTAGACCTAGAAATACTATTTCATTTGAATGGAGAGGAAGGGGAGGAAGTGTGCAGGGAACTGAGAGAAGGGTAAAAGAATGAAGAAATAATTGGCAGTTAGAGCACAAGGTTTCACTTCCTCTGACGTGCAAGTTGGTCACAGGACTTTTACAGAATTTCTTTAGATTTCTACCAAGTTAGTTATGTGGCCAGAACACAGATTTTGCATGATTCTGGGGTATCTTTGGTGAAATGGTGCTGAAAACTTTGACAGGCTGCTTGAGAAAAGAGAAATTGTCACCAATATGGAGCCTTGTGACACATTCCTTCAGGAGGGAGGATTTAATGGACTTTTCCTCTTAGACAGGCATTATGTATCAATGACCATACACAAATTATAAAGTGCAGAAGGTGTTTGGTAAGTTTTTGGAAGTTGAAATAAATATTTGCGGCAGGAAAAACAAGGCAGTATTTTTCATTATATGAAGTAGTACTGGAATTTAGCTTACCCTTGCTGTTGTACTTACTTTTAAACTTGCTTTTATCTAAGTCTTCTAACTGATCTTCTCCAATCAAGATTTTAGCAGCAACTTCAAGGCTCACTATTTGAGGTGTTGATACAAGAAACAGCATCACAAATTTCTGACTCATCACACGTAAGGACTTGTATTTCCTGCCATTCACTGATGCTGCAGCAGACAGGAGAAAGGATTAAAGTATTCAGTGACACACCAGCTACAAACATAAAACGCTGAAGAAATTTGTCAGTAATAATAATTGTAAGAACAACACAGAGACTAGGCAAGGGCCAGTGCTGATTCCAGAATCATGTTTCTACATGACAAGAAACAGATGATTGGGTGGATACCAAGTCTAACTACAAAGAAGAGAGGGTGATGTATCCCATATATACATTTCCTATTGTCTGACAATTCGTACTCTTAAAGATGCTTAAACATTAACTAAAATTTCTTCCAAGAATCAGAGCTACATTAATAAAACAAACTGAGTAATTTATACTTCAAGTTTCTATAAAATTCAGTAGTAACTTCGGGTTTCTATAACGATTCAGTGGTAATGGCAATTGGATTATATATTGGTGTATTTGATAGTTTCGCCTGATGTAGAAACAAATTACAAGAACTGAGAGAATAAGACAAGTGAAAGTGCAGAACACTTTTTCTCTCCGCAAACAGTTGTGGTGCCTTTGGGGCAGTACCATCTCAGAAAAAAAAAAGAAGGTAAATAAGCTTTTTTTCCAAGTTCATAGAAGTCTATCATTATAAGTACATATTATTCTTGGCATTATAGAGAATTATTACCAGCACGAAATTCCACTCCTGGGAGCTCGACAAAAGACATTTCTGACTGCTCACTTGAGCCAAAAGAACTTGCCATTTCTTCATTTCTTTCACTGTCAGGATCGAATTCATGCTCGTACTCTCTTTTCTTGATCATCTGGATTTGCTGTATGTACTTGTTCTCTTCTCCCACTTTCTTCAGGGCCTGCAGGGTCTGGGGGAGGTTGTGGCGCCCGTGCCAGACGTATCTGTTCCTGGCCAGGCGGCTCACCATGTGCAGGCTCTCCAGCACGTTCACAATGTCATAGATGCGCCTGCGCTCCACGTCTGCAGAGGAAGAGATGAACCTGACATCTCTGCTACATAAAATATGTGCACTCATGCATTGCCTGCAGAAAAGATTCCTGTCCTTCCTCTTAATATACTTCTAAACCATTTTTGCCAATTCCGTATCACAAAGGTTTCTGAAAATAGCCCTCACAGGTCTTGCCAGCAAGGAAAACAATTCATATATGGAAGAACTTGCTGTTTCAGAGTTATACTTGGCTTTCAACATTCCTTAAGAAATAAAACTTACTGTTGCCAGAAGAGCCATTACATGGGTTTCAATCCAGCTTTAGAAAAACCAGCATTTTTAATCATTCACGGCATTGATTTTAGCCTGTGTCCTTAAATAACCTCGGAAACTCATGGTAGGAAACTGTTTTATAACTTCTTTTTATATGTTATTTTATTAGCATACTCTTCTCATTTGTCTGATAAACTCTTGGTTTTGATCAGATATTTTCTAAAAGAGATGTCTTTTTGTACAAAGCATAAAAAAATTTAAATCATACTGCTTTAAAATTTTTATAACTATTATCCATATATAAGCTGTAGAATACTGTAACTCCATAGCCTTTGGATTTAAGAGAGCTTCAGCTTGATGTTAGAAACACAGACTCTGTAGAAATCATTGGTGCAATAAAAAACCAGTGATATAAAATGAGAAAGCTATCATCAAGAACAGAAAGCAGTTTCTTGCTTTGATGTCATGATCGGACAGGAAGCTGTGGGCTCAGTTTGAGAAATGCTAGCTCCTGCTGCAAAAATCTAACCACTAATCTTAGCCATCATCTCTGAATTCAAAAAACTGCAACTGGTTATTTGCCAGATCAGCAATAATTTAGATGTTTAATATGAAATAGAATTCAGAGTTTCTCAGTTCAGTTCACTGAAGAAATGTCAGCATTTTAAAAGAATTGCTCTAGGAATGAGGAGTTTAAAACTGGATTCAAATAAGTTTGAGAGAACAGAGTAAGCATCCAAAATTGTATGGAGCAAAAATGTAGTAATAAAAGTGGCAGGATATTAGCAAATTTGCATAAAGAAATATTTAATGGGATGAACACCAACTTACGTAGCTCTTCAGTGACTTCATCAAGGCAAATGTAACTTTTCTGTGAAGGGCTGGGGTAATCAGGATATCGAGCTAAGAATTTATGACACAGTAACCCGAGACTTTTCTCTTTGCGACTTGGCTGAGACTTTTCATATTCATCCCCCAATATGTGCTCCTACGTGGGAATGAGGAAAAGAGAATGTGAGATTTTTGACAATATGTAAACACAGATATTTAACAGCTTCGTAGTGAGCATTATCAAAGGGCCAGTGTTCTCCCTTTGTCCTCAGCAGCTGTGAAATAAAACCAGAACATTAAATGCTCCAAAATCAAAACTTTAAAAAAAAGATCTGTTATGTCAATGTATAATTTTTTATACTGAATAAACAGCCTCCAGCTAACTAAAAAAAAGAGAAAAATAAATACAGACAACTTTACAACATACCTGTAAACAGTGTTTCGTCTGTAGCACCTCACTAGAACTGTCTGACAGTTGCCTTCTCTGTTCTCTGCTCCTAATCTCGGGACTGGCTGCACTAATCAGCATTTTCAGGTTGGAAGTAGGTGTCCATGGATCTGCCGGAGGGGTTTCCTTAGGTTTTGGGGGTGTGGTTAGAGGCTGACCGTCAGGCTGTCTCTCTGTCAGTACCAACTGTGAGGTAGCTGCTTGTTTCAAAGGGGTTTTCAGTACATTTTTGCATGGCTCAGAATGCTCATTTTCCTACACACCAAGAAAAAGAACAACGGTGATATTAAAAACCAGGTGCACCACGACCCATTTTTCAATAACAGTCAAAAGGGGATGGAGATCCATTGTATTTTTTGGGTAGCTCCAAGTCGAGGGTTCCAGTCCTACTCCAAACCAATGAGCCTCTTCCCTGAAACCATTTCTGTCCCTGTAGCTTAAGGCTCGGGGCTCGTGGCATTTATTTTTCGGGTAATTTTCCTTTTCTTTTCTCTGAGGAAAGTACAACCAGAACGTATGTTAATGCATAGCAAAGAGATATAAAGAATGGCTGATACATGTCATGACGCGGGAGCAGGTGTGATGTTCCTTATAAATTCTTGTTGGGCTAAATAGACACCAGCCCACATATCAGCGAGCTGTTATCCTTTATCACATAATCGCCTAAATTCCGGCGACCAGCCCGGTATAGAGTAGTCATAGATGTGTCGGTTAACAAGCTCTTAACTTTTACAGTGAACTTTGACAAGCTCCCAACTCTCGCAACAAAATTCGGAGCGGAGTAAGGAGGAGAGTGTGATGGCGGGGCTTGCCGAGATACAACAAGAGAGGAGAGGATAAAGACGGGGAAGCGAAGGAAAGGGATGCCCGGGCGGTCCGGACCAGGGGCCGGCAGGAGCTCGGGACCGATCCACTTCCTCGTATTCCTCCCTTTACTTTTCGCGCCGTGCGCCCGCGCATGCGCTGTCAGCCCCGCAGAGCCCTCCGAGGAATTGGGTCGGGGTCTGTGGTGGTCCTGCAGCCCCTTCCAGCGAGGTGCCCGGGGCTCCAGGCAGGCTTGCGAGCCTGGAATTGTGAGGGAAGCGGGCTCGGCCCAGCGCCGCCCCACCTCCGCGGGACCCTCTTCCAATCGCAACTTCCCTGTCACAGCACCACAGAGCGCCTGAGACGGACACGCTTTAAACATCATTATACCTGCTCCTCCACGCACCTTCTATTAAGGAAAAAACAAAGAGGAAAAGGGAGCCAGGAAGAAGAAGTGTTCTTTACGGACTCGGTGGATGAAGGTCGTGAGAGATGAAGTTTCAGGAACTTTTGTTAAGGACAGAAATTAGAGCGAAGGTAAAACGCGCTCGGTTTCTGCCATCCCGCGGTTTCTACGCGCGATCGTTCCGATCGAAGCGGTTTCACCCCCAGGGGGGCTGAGCGCGGGCAGCGGGGTTGTCACCGCTCCGCGGGAAGCGGCAGCCCCGGGGCTCGGCTGCTCTCGCCCGTCGGAGGAATTACCTTGTCGCCGGCCTCCATCTCCCCGCCCGCCGGCCGCATTCTCCCGCCGCCTCAGGAGGCGACACTCGCCGCTCCCGCCGCGCCGCTCCGCATCGCACGTCCCGCCGGCTCTGCAGGGCGGGAGGAGGGAGGGAGGCACTGGTTGGCGGGGCCCCGTGACGGGCCGGTTCCCGCTGCCCTCCGCGGCCGCCGGGCTCGTCCCGCCGCCTCCCGCCTCCCAGCCCGGCCCGCGCGCTCCTGCCGCCCAACGGCCCCGGCCCCGCCC
>VYXC01007460.1:931957-958340 GCA_013397175.1 Platysteira castanea | reverse complement strand
CCCCGCGCGGCCCTCACGGGGTCCCGCCCGCCGCTCCCGCGCCCGTTCGCGGGGTCCCCGCGGCCGCCGCGCTCCTCGGAGCTCGCCGCGCACCGTGCTCGGAACGCACCGCGCTCTGCGTTTAAAACACGCCGCACGCTGCATTTAAAACACGCCGCACTTCGTGTCCGTGCCCGGGGCCCGGAGCTCCAGGCTGAGCTCCAGAGCCGGGGCTGGACACCGGCTGGAGCGACTCCCCCGCTCCTCGCCTAGCAAAAAGAGGGGATAAAAGGTGAATGACTGAGCCAGTGAGGGGCTCGCAGTTGGGTGGGAGCGTTTCGATCGCCCCTGGCCAAGGGGTGTTAGTGTCCCCCAGATAAGGGTCCCAGCCGTCTGGTGCCGCTTATCGCAAAATCACAGAATTAGCTAGGTTGGAAAAGACCTCTGAGATCAGCGAGTCCGACCTATGACCAAACACCGCCTTGTCAACCCGACTATGGCAGTGAGTGCCACGTCCAGTCTTTCCTCAAACATCTTCAGGGACAGTGAGTGGCTCCACCACCTCTCTGAGCAGCCCATTCCAATGTCTGATCACCCGTCCTGTGAAGAAATTCCTCCTAATGTCCAACCCAAAAACCCTGTCGCAGATTGAGACATCTTGTCCCGTCCCTTGTTCCCTGGGAGCAGAGCCCGACCCTCACCTGGCTGCACTCTCCTGTCAGGGAGTTGCAGAAAGTGATAAGGTCGCCCCTGACCTTTTCACAGAGGTTACAATACTTTTGTTCTCCAGGCAGGAGTCTGGGATTTAAACCCACCTCTCCTCGGCTGGTTTTTATCCTAGAGCCAGGATTACCAAAGCTTTTAATGTAACTGTGTATTTTTTTCTGAAAGGGAGGTCTGAAAGCTTGTAAACTAAAATGAAAAAAATGACCCCAAAGTGACCTTCGCTCCTTGGTGTCACCAGCCATGTAGCAGCCAAGGGTTATTCTCTTGCAGCACCTATGTGCCACACCTTAAAAAGTGGGATTTGGGTGGACGTTTGTTCTTTTTCCTTGTTTGTGCTTTGATACAATTACTGTGTATTGGTTTCTGTCTATAAAGGGTGCACTAGAAGGTGTGATTGTTGCAACCCAGAGCTGGTGTGTGACTCACAACAAGTACAATTATAAATACTAAAAAAACAAGGTGTGTTTTTTCTTTACCTCCACAACCCTAGGGATGATCACATGGAATGCACATGGAATTTGAGCTTCTTAAATGAGGAGTACTCACATGTTTCAAAAATCAAACCGGGGGAAAAAAAAATCAGGCTTTTTACATTCAAGCTGTCATTTGAATATTTATTTAATTTATGTTGAGCTTTGAAAATTACCTTTATCACCTAATCAAGAAGCCATTATCTCTGTTCAAACAGCACGGTCTTGTGACCTTTGTTCGGAGGGACCTCTTTCCTGGTCTCCAAGTTAGCCTTACAAGCTGCCCATTACGACGGTATCAGACACTTTAAAGTAAAGGTTAAAAGAATTTCCAGGGTTATTACAGCTATTGAAATAATTATTCTGTTAATAACTTGTGTTCCTCTGTTACCATGCTCCTTACCATGCTAGTGCCTTTGCCTTTCTGAGATTATGGAATTACACGGAGCAGTAAAGGGCGTTCTCACTTGCAGCCATCAGTTAAAACTGTTTGTATTTCCCTCTGCTCTTGCTTGTCTTGCATAAGAAACTGCAATTATGTTCTCTGCCAGGTACCTCTTAAAGGAAAAAGAACAAGGATTAAAAACTGTGTCCCTGACATGGCAACCGAAGGCACCAGTAGCAAGTTAATAATGTGTCCTTTAACGTATAACCTTGAAGCCTTTTGTGTGATGATCCTTGTGAGGGATGTTTGCTGTTTTCAAGTATTGTGCTGAACCAAGACACCACCTGATGCCAGAAATCAGAGTTGGAGAGTGATAGGTGATTTTATCTATGCTGGTTCAGCTAAAGAGTTACTTGAAGCATCGTAATGTGGATTAAAGAGAATGTGTGACATATCCTAATGGTTTGGTCAAATCAAATCACTGATAAAGTGGTAAATAAGCAGAGAATTTGTGAAATGAAGTGCTTCCAGTGCCTGTATTCTAGTTAAGTATCCCTCCTTATCTGCCTATAGGTATTTTCCTCTTCCAGAAACAGCTTTAGCAAAGCACTAAGACAGCACTCACCTGGTTTGCTCTGCATGCACTGCTCCAGTTGTATTTTTTGTATGAACACGTGCTGTCAATAATGGATCTGTTTCAGCATGATCACAAGGCAGCAAAGTTCAGCATCTTGTGCTCGTGTGCTTCCTGGATGTGGTGCTGCACTTCCGTCAAGAGGAATTGTAATCAATGGCTCACATAAAGACAAAATACATACTGAATTTTACTGGAGTCATTCTTACTAGGTAATTCCATGTATAAGATCACGTACAAAATGCCCAGGTGGCATCTTCATCCTTGGGGTTACTCAAAAGCTCTCTGGATGTGATCTTGAGTGAGGGGCTTTAGTGATTACATTTCTGAGAATAATCAGAAAAAATTCCAGTTAAAGTTCCAGTTTAAAAAAAAAATCACTGATAGTATAGCATGTGAATTGAAAAGATGCTGTGATTTGTACAACCTTCAGAAAACTGAACTTTCTGTAGCTTTATGCCGTGTTGTCTGCATGCTCAGGCTATTTTAGGCTGCTTTTCTCAAGGAACTACTTTGTGATTACTCTTTCTAGGGCTGGAATTGTGAATTTGAACAACATCATAGCTGCCAGCAGGAGATTTGCAGGGAAGTGCCTCAAGTTCAGCATCCAGTTCCACTGTTGAAACTGCATGTAGGAATCCTGGCAAGTGATGCTGTTTATTGCATGTCTCTTTCAAGTGTCATGTTTTCTGGTAATGTTTCTTTTATTCAAGGGAATTTTAAAAGGCAATTGATACCTTTCACTTATTGTACATTAATTTTAACGTCTGATGGGTTTCAAGGAGAAACTAGAGCCTTTCGTAGGTATGTACTTCTAGCCAAGAAGTTCCTGATATAAGCAGACTCCCCAAAACCTCAGAAATCTCTCAGTAGATTGGGTTTAATATTTGATATATTTTAAGTATAAGTAATGAAATTACTGCCCTCAATAAACATGAAAAGAAGGCAGAGTAGTTGCAGGAGTACAAGGTGGTAGTCAGAAACCATAGTTTTTTCTTATTCAGTACTGCTGTAATGTTAATCTCTCCACTCACTTCAAAATTGTGAAGAAATCTGGATAAAAACATTTATCCTTTTCTTGTCCTTGTCTTTGTGCTGGGTTGTGATGTAACAAAAATATATCTTCATTTCTGAGCTATGAATAAAGTTTTGCAGAGCATGCAGATAACTTCAGGCTGTGCCTCTTGCAGGAGTGGTAAAAGCACTTGGGTTCACTAGAGGTCACACTTCTTTTACTCCTCTCTGTCTGCAAGACAGAGTGCTGCTCCTCACGGAGATGTGCTGGCGGGCTGTGCTCCCGTCATGTTATTTACCCAGCAAAGTGACATCTGTAATTCTGTACAGGGTCTAGCAGCACCAAGTGGCTTTTAAATGATTTACCAAAAAAAAAAAAAAAAAACCACCAAAAAAACCCCAACAAAACCAACAAAAAAAATCAACCCAAACTTTTTAAAGATTAAACAGGGAAACAACGGCAAATAAATGACATGTGGCAGGCTGAAAAAACGATGTCTAAAAGCGATCTCATGGATTTTTGTCAGACGATATCGCCACAGGCAGCAGCGTGCAGTCACAGAATCCTAAAATGGTTTGGTTTGGAAGGGACCATCCAGTTCCACCCTCCTGCCATGGGCAGGGACACTTTCCGGTTTGCTCAATGCCCCATCCAACTTGGCCTGGACCCTTTCCATGGATGGGGCATCCAGAGCTTCTCTGTGCAGCTGCAGATCCAGGGCAGTCAGTAATATCAGCTCCACAGCAGGCAGACTCAGCCTTAGCTGCACGCAGGCACCCAAAGGAACCACTACTGCCCCGTGCCAGCCTGGGCACTGGTAATGTGGCAGGGAAAAGTGACGGGGGAGGAATAGTTGGCAGCCCCAAATCTGGGTGTGGGAGCAGAGCTCAGCGCAGGGCACGGCACCGGGTCAGGAGGTGGCAGTGCCTGCTCCACAGGGCCCCGTGGAGTGCTCTGCTCCTGCCCTACCTAATTCTGTATTCATTACTCTGCATAAAATTAAATCATATTAAGGCGTATTATTGAACGAGCTGATTCAATTTAACTTGAGTTTATTTGCTTTCAGTTGTTACATTATCTTTTAAAATTAGGCAAATTAAATCAGCCGGTCAAGCTCTGAGGTGAAGGCTGGGAAGGAAACAAAACCAAAACATTACGAAAACCTGGATTCCTAAACAAACAAATGCCTTTTTCAGGCATGCTAATCTCAGGGAATGCTAATTAAAACTTAATGCATGCACCAGAAACTACACTGCAAGAATATTAATAGCATGGTACAAAGAAAAATAGAGATACACTGTTTCAGTATTTCCCTTCTGTAGGTATATTTTTCCTGCTAAGATGAATTATTAGGAAAAGAAGATAACAGCTCAGAAATGTGTGTTTATTTAAGATCAAACACAGAGCACTTTCCTAGCACTGGAACATCCAGCTCTAAGAGTTTACAGTACTCAGTAAAGAGCATGTTTGTACTTCAAATGCATTTTACTCTTTGTAGTCAAACATTTCACAGGTAATACCATCTAAACTATTTTAGTGTACTTTAGATTTTGTTGTTCCAACATTTCAGGGGTGAGTTATCTCTGCTAAGAGTTTAGACTCATGGTCATTTAAATGAGTCAATATTTTTGAGAAGTTAAGAGGAATTCTGCTTACCAAAGAGAAACACACAGACAAATCTTTCACAAGAGTTATTTCCTGAAAGGGTAAGTTGGAGCAAAGGTCTGCTTGCTTCATGTCCTTGAAGTAGAGGATTACATTTTTAAAATTATTTATATACCCAAGTATTTTATGTGGGGAAAAAAAAAAAAGATTGCTATTACAATTGTTATTTGTGGGAGCCTTTGGAAGATCTTATTTCCCTAAGAGATGTGCTTCTGAAAATGCTTCATTTATTTTGTATTTGTTCTGTCACATATTTGTAGTGGAATCCGGGATGGATTCCTAAAGCAGCCCATGAAGCTTCTTTCTGAAGACCTGATCTCATTTAGTTCTTGTCAACAAGCAGCATCTAAGTTCTTATTCAAGAGAATTCCTACTGCACAGACACGTCCAAATGTTAATGTTTGTTTAAAATGCAGATTCTTACACAAATTCCCTCCCCCCTCAGCTCTTTAGCTGAGAAATGACACATGTAATTTTCAATGGCATGTCAGTAGCAGAATACTTTGTATTGTGGGATTAACAAAACAGACTGCACTGACATTGCACAGACATACTTCACTCCTCTGGTTTAACTGAATAGATTCTCAATATTCTCATGTCGAATTGTTTGCCGTAACTCATTGAGTTGGAATAATGTTGCATTCACATCAAGACATTTTCCTCTACTGCAAAATGACTGGTTTCAGAGGATTTACATCAGGAATGGATTTAGTTTGAGAACATTAATAGTATTTTCTATCTGAAGATTTTTCTCCATGTCAGTGTAATTCTCCTTTTTCTACGTTTTTGTACCATATCATATTTGAAAGCTGTTTCTTTGAGTTTGCTCCTCACATGTCTCGCTTAAAGCCTCTGTCCAGCTCTGCCTTTCTAACTTGGGCCACCTTTTCATCTTCTTGCTCTGTAGGTTCTCTTGCTCTAACTTCTGATGGCTCATTTGTTCCACACCGACTCTCTTTTAAGCCTGCTCCTGGGTACTGCCACCCACAAGAGGTGTGTCCTTGCAGGCACCCACCCTGGGACACGAGTGTGCATTGCAATTATCTCTAAGTTTGTGATGGACAGCTGAACACATTGGACAAGGACTCAGCGTTCCTCTTTCCCTCCTTCTGCCATCTCCCCAGCTGAAAGGATTGCCTACTGAACGACCTCCTGCTTCTCCAAAGGTATTCAGCACCATATGCCCAGTATCCAGTCTTCCCTGCAGTAAGTATATATGAAAGGCAGACTCTTAGCCTGTCTGTGCTGTGGATTCCACGCTGTGGAATGGGTAGTAAAAATTCCTGGCTTCTTGGAAATGGCATGCATTATAATGGCATAAAGGGAATAGGGGATTCCGAGCCTCTTCCATGTGCAATTAAAAGCGAAATTCTGTTATGAGTTGAACACAGACTTTTCTCTCCATTAGCTAGTTTGCCATGTCTTTTGCATGTAGAGAGAGTTGTTCAGCACTGCACAGATAACCTTTTTCTTTTTTTCTCCCGTGAGACTGCTGCTTGAGTGCAATAAATCCACCACAAAGCCCATAATACCCGAAATAAACTTTACTTGCACCTGCCATCTTCTGTTCCAAATGCCATCTCTATCGAAACACTCCTCTGTATTCTGTATGTAGCATCTCAACCAAGCTGAATTATTTCATCCGCCACGAAGGGATTAAACATGTCAACAGTAATTATCTTTGCCTTAATCTCTGGCAGTTGCTTTTCCTTAAATATGCTCAGAGGTTCATTATAACTTTCTCACTGAATCTCTTGCTGCATAAATCTACCAAGGTATCACTTGCTGGCATAGCAAGTGCTGACACATGTGTCCGCTCTTGCAAACAGAAGGTGGTCAGGAGGGTTTTACTCATAAATTCTAGTCTGTGTTGTTCTAGTTAAGATCCCAGTGGAGCTTACACTCTCCTTGGAAGCCTGTTAGGCTGCTGGAAAGCAATTCTAACCTATGAGAGGGCTGAGAATTTTTGCAGAGCTTTGTGTTATTAATATGAAAGACTTGGTGCTTTGAATTCTAATGACAGTCAAGCTTTACTTTTAACTAGAAGAACTGGCAGAGGTGAGTGAAGACAAGAGAGCAAGCAAGAAGAATGACTAGCTTGATCTTTAAATTTCATAGACTTTTTAAAGATACATGACCCCCAAGCAATGGGCTCCTGAGGGTTTCATTTTATGAAATAACTGAATAATATTTTATAGGCAAAATATTTCAAGTGCTATTTTTCAAAACCTATTTGTAATTCTTGCTGTTAAAATAAGTTTAACTTCATGTCGTGATTAATTAACAAGTTTTGTTTCTTAAAATGACTGTAACATATCATTTACCAAAGCCTTGAAATGAAGGCTTTGATAAAAATATCACAGAAGTCAAGAGAAATAAAAAATTTTGTTAATATCAAGTTTTAAAGGATGGTGGTTATTTTAATATTAAAGCCATGTTTCACTCTTTTGAAATACTTGTACTGGAAAAAAAGTGCATCATCAAATATACATTAACCTAAAACTGCATGAGAAGATAACTTACGGTCCTCTATTATTAAAGGAGAATTGTGTTTATTACCTTTTCACTGTGTTCCTGCTGAAAGGCTAGCAATTAAAGCTAATAACTAGACAAACACGCTTAGGGTTCTCTCTGGGCATTACAATATTCCAGATAAGGCTTTTGGCATTGGCAGTACAATGCAGTAATACTCATGCTCCGGGAAGGCACAGAGGATGACAAATACACACTGTGGTGTGCCCATCAAAATAAAATCCAGTTTGCTCCGCTTGGCAGCCTTGCCAGTTCTTCACAGAAATGATAATTCTCTGAGGATATTTTCTTGCGAAGACACAAAGGGAAAAAAAAAAAAAGAGCCTTAAATGCATTTGAATATTCATTTCTTAGCTATCTTGTTCTGTTTTGTTTCTTCCCCCTCGGAGAATGCAGGAAAATGCGTGGTGCTCTAACAAAGAGCCTTTTTTTCCTTCTGAGCAATCTGACATGGGGAAATTCTGCATCCAGTGACGATTATGATGAACTGGGGTTCTCACTGCCAGTTCCCCTCTGGCTGTACTCCAGAACGGGGCCGTCAGTCAGGTGTGGGCGATGTGCAGCCTTGGCTCCTTTTCCCCCTGCAGGGGCCGATGCAGTGCTTAGCCACAATGGAGAGTTGTCCATTAAAATGACAGGGGCCTGGAAAGACACTCGGCTGGCTGCGCTCCCGGATGATGCACAATGGGCTGTAAAAGTCACCCAGGCACCTTCTTCAAGGACCATTTATCCGGAGGGAAGCTCGATGCGCATCCTCGCCAGCCAGGGCTGCCTTTGGGGTGTCAGTATAAGGAAGGGAAGCTCCTCTCCAGAGAACTTTGTGGTGTGAAATGATGCTCTGCAGCGTGGGGTTTGTCACCAGGCTGGGACAACAACCAGGTTTTACACCTCTTTCCTCCTGCTGTTTCTTGTCTGAGTTACAGTAGCATCCAGGAGCATCAGCTGAAATAAAGACTCTGTTGATTTTTTATGTTTTGTTTTTGTTGTGTTTTTTTACTTAAAGCCCTCATAGAGACGCAGGAGACACTGGATTTTTTTTTAAACTTGCATGTTTATTATTTTTTACTTATGGTACAGCTACACAAGTTCTGCTCTTAAGTTAACAAGGTGGAAAATGGCTGCAGAGTTTTTCTTTCAAGGCCTTTTGAAGGACAAACTATTTAATTATATAATGCCAACAAATTTATTTTTACTTACAACCTAATAATCTGTTAACTTGACCTCTGCATTGTGGATGCATACATTACTATACCCCAAAACCCCATAATTTTATATCTTCACCCAGTGATATAACATACTTCTATTAATTACACGCTAACAATTTCAGTGTTATTACACAGATTTGGAAGCCTTTTCCAGGGCCTCAGGCCAAATGCAGTGTATTTTTTTGGGGATTTGTGCTTGTTAACTCTGAGAGGTTAAAACTCTCAGAATCCAGGGTTCCAACATGACTCCATTTTGATATGGTGTTCACCAGCACAAAATACACAAGGATGGATTTTCCAGAAATCAGGTGCTTATTGGAAAGCTGGCCTTAGATTTTCTATTATCCTTGCTCTATTCAGTTGATTGTGGACCTTTCTTCTTCGTATCTTCTTCATACTGAGTCCTTTCCTTCTAGCTGAGCCCATTCCAGCTTCCCATCCCAGGCTCCCCAAACAGCTGCCTCTGGCTGTGCCTGCAATTATTTTAAACTTTCTGCATTATAGATAAGCAAACATTTACTGGGCCAAAGAGTGGAAAAGAATTAGAATCTGTCACAGCACCTTCATCTGCGAGAATGTACTCCTGATACTTTCAGTATGTCACACAAAATACCTGCATGCTGTTTAGTGTAGGGCAAGAAGGGCAGGCGGATGCCCTCACTCTTCCATTGCTATGCCTTTCTTTCTTTGTCCTAATAAAAAGTCAGTTATGCTCTTCAGGTGTTAGGGCTTCAACAGAAGAATTGGGAATATTCTCCTGTGGCTAAGGCTGTCATAAGGAAATAGGGCAGAAAAGTTCAAATGTCCCTGTGCAGAGAGGACTTTCAACTGTCTTATTAGGGAGGATTTTCCTAGATGAATTCTGTGGGATGGAGGAGAGGTATTTTATTCTAGAAGATGGTGTAGACTCAAAAATCCTGAGGGAAAGAAGATGCTACTTATCAAAATTACAGAGGCCTGGGAGGGTGAGGGTTCAGCTTACCGAGTATGTTAAGAGCTCAGCTTTTTATCATCTCTAGAGCTTGTAGTAGCAAGAATGTGTCCTCTTTATTAATTTAACTTAGATATCCATTGCTCTCTTAAACTACTTAAATTACTATATTCACATTAGGAAAAGGTAAATTCTGGGGTGTTTTTTATCTTGAGGGGGGAAAAAAAGCAAGGTTCAGACACATCTCTCTGTTCTCCATTTCCCCACATTCAACAAATCTGTGGAAGAACAGAAAAGCCAGCAGCACTGCTCGTTTTTAGTTCACTTCCCAACAGCTGGATTTCATCTGAACACATGAACAAAGAGAGACAATATCAGGTAAAATTAAAGCTCAATATTTTCCTTTAGAATTCACAAACTAGCATTGACAGACAAGTTTCAAGCAATTAAATACACAAATCAAACCCAAGGTCATGTCCTGATCTGAGCAGCAGATTTGGGTGGAAGCAGGGTCAGGTTCATTCAGTTACTAAAAGACAAAAGCTCCCTATTCTGTGATAGGAGAGGAGAGGTGTGCTCCCAAAGGAAACGCAGTCAGACTATGGATGGCCTGGAAAGCTACTTCTGTATTGGAAAAGGAGTGATGGAAGTTTTTTGTACCAAAAATCCCACCAATGACCTTGGTGACAGTGCTACCAGTGCCCTAAGTGGCCTTTACACACAGGCCAGATTGCTCTCGCAAATTTTGTTTTCCTTCAGCTAACTGCTGGAATGAGGCTGAGCGGGTCCAAAGCCATTTCATGGGGATGGTGTGCCAGGGTGACTGGCAGGCTGCTGGGCTGGGGATAAGCATGCTTCTCCAGTTGTTTGCAGAAAGTCCTGCCTCATGTTGAATCATTTCTCTCTGTAATCAGTGAATCACGGATCAAGAGAAGCACTCGTACGGAGTCAATAAACCTAATTTTTATTTTTATAATTAAATCTTAAGAGCCACCTGATTCTGTATTGAATCAAGACTATAATTTCAGCAGCAAACATCTGATATTTTATTGTAATGAAGAAGCTAAGTATGAATAGAGTCACATTTTTGATTAATTAGAATTTTGTTGCCAAGGAATTAATCTGTTTTCCCTTCTCTGTGGGAAAAACCCAACCCTCTCTAAAATGAGTTTCTCAGCGGGGATAATTATAGAAATGTTGAGTGAACTCCAGCAGCAGACACTTTTCAATGTTTCTTTGTTTTCCTGAAGCAAGGGGAATATGGGAGAGAATAGATGACCACTAAATCCTGACTGTGGCTACTGTTTTTCCTGATCATAAAGTAACAGAAAAGCTAGTCCAGGACCTAGGACTCCCTGGTCACTGAGCTATTTCTGGGTGAGATAAGAGCGAGTTTAGCTCAGGCTGCATTAACTCAGACCCGTATTCATGTAGAAATGGCTCCAGGCTGGAAGTCTACACTAGTTAGCTGCTGCTGTATCAGCTGAGGAGCTGCTGCAGTAATACGCTACACAACTGTGCTTCCTTGGATGATCCTTTGGACTGATTCCCATCTTCTTCTGAGGCAGTGGGGGTGATGCTAGCAGAACTGACAAGCCCCCAAAATGAGTTAACTGTACTGCAGTAAACTTTGCTGAATTACTTGCGATTTATGGATGTGAACCCATTTGTGCACATGGCAGGCTAACATGTAATTTCCATGGGTATGAATAAATAGAGCAACCACTTAGTATCTTAAAATGTTGCTTTCTGTCATTACTTATGGCAGCAGGGGATACATTTCATTTCTTCTAAGGTTAGGGGAAGAAATGCTTTTCCTCTGCTAAGAAAAGCTACCACACTTACATGGTTTGTAGTGAGTAATGTGTCTGTTGTCATGTTCCTGCTTTAATATGTCTCTTCAGGATGCAGAAAGCTGTGTTCAAAATAAGGATAACCAGACAGCATTAGAAAATTCAAAAGGATACCATCTCCACATCAGAAGTGTGGATTCAAATGCTGCAGTTCAGGCTCATCAATATTGTTTCAGATGTGAGTAATTGAAACTTGCTGTCACCGCGTGCTTCTAGCAAAGTGTGAAATTGAGGAACTGGAAGACAATACCCAAATGCACGGATGCATGACTGCAGCCTTGAGTGCTTTCCTCGTGGGTGACCGAAGGATTTGATTGCCTGGTTACCCGCAGAGTAGAGAGCACAGAAGCTCTTTGGCATGAGGACACTTTGGGTCCTAAACTTCACTTCTTCATTTTACAGTTAACTAAAAAAACCCCAACCCAAAGCCCTGCGTGAGACTGATTAATGTACAATAAGCAGTTAAATCATCCTGTTAACATAGCTGAAACTGTACTGTTGATATTTTTAAATCACTTTCTCTCAAAGAGGTGTAATGTAATTTTTCTTGTGTGAGTGATGACATACACGGATTGAAAACTTGAACACGATGATCTGGGCTATTTCTTAAGAAAATCTTTGTGGTTAAATAAGGACTGGGCTGTTTCGTCCTCCAGCTCATGCTATGCAAAGAGCTCCCCCCATACAGAAGAACTTCTTTTTTGAAGATTTCCTGCTGTATTAATGATTTCTCCAGTCGTATGGAGAGGGATGAGGAAGAAAGAGCCCCTTGTCCCTTTAAGAGCCATGTGAAAGAGCCCTAAATAAGTTTGGTCAGTAAACAGAGATCCTGTCAATGAGATATTAGTTCTTGTGCACTAGGTTCATAAATAGTGGAGGAAAATCTAGTATCTACAGTAAAATATAATGGATTGTTCTGTGTTAGGTCTAACTAAACAAGGTAGAAGACCCTGAATATAGCAACTTGGTAGGAAGTTACCCCCAAAGACAATTTCTATTTTTGCCTGCTTGAACAAGCAGCCTATGGTTTATTTTGGGCTACAAAATTTTATGTGAACTCAACTTTGTATCCTTCTAGGAAAGGGAGAGGTATTTCATCCCCTTCTAGTCAGGTACATTAATGTCTCATGGAAACAGTGAACAAATGCTATTTAAATTAAAGTACCTCAATAGACATATTTACCATTTCTATGCATTCTTTTGAAAAAGAATAAAATGTTGTGCACATCCTAGGAATTGCAGCCAAAGAGTCTTTTCACTCTAAGAGGAAATAAATGAACACAGTGAATCCAAATTTCTTCTCTGGTCAGTTCAAAATTCAGGTACCCTACTAAAATCCATAATCTGCCTTAAATCTGAAACCGTGTAAACATCCACTTATGAAGTGAAGCAAACACTAGGTTGAAATTGACTGTTAACTCATGGATATATTTTGTTTTCCTTCTTGCTCTGATTAATATTTTATTCCTTAAACAGTGCTTCAAACACCTCTGAGACTACTCTTACAGGAGCTATATTATGAAAGAATGACAGATGGTGGATGAGGAGAACCTTTTTCATAAATCATTTCCCTTTGCAATGCTTCTATTTTATCTTCTGTATAACAGGTAGGTAAAAATATTATATTCTTTCTGGTACTAATAAGAAAATCTGTAAACAAAGGAATTTTTTGACTCCAGACAGTTGCATTTTACCTACCAGCCCTCAAAATACAAAAGAAAAAAAAAGGTATCAGAAGCTTGGAGTGGCGTCTCCTCCTGGTTGCTAGCAAATTTGCTTCTGCTTCTTTCACAATTTCATCACAGATATGGGCTTCAACCCTTCCAGTGCTAATACTGAAACTGCTATTTTGGGTTAAAAAAAAAGTCCTTTCAGTCTATTAGAGTGTAACAGTATCATTTCATTTCACATTCTACCTCCTTAAAAGGTTGTCACAGCAGCAGTAAACCCCAGATTAGTTAAAAGCCATGACAAAATTGTAACATTCCTATATATAAGAAAACAGGCGACGAAAGATTTCCACCCCACTGAAAATTCCTGCTCTCTTACATCTTCTTAACTGACACTTAGTGCTTGGATAATAATGAGAACATAGGAAAAAAAGATTATAGCTTTACGTTGGTGACATTAGAGTTATGGCTGAAGAGCTGCTTTCATTCTAAGCCTTCATTTTCAGCACTTACAGCTTTCTGCATATATTACCCCTTGGGCTTCCATTACACATGCTTGCTTTCATCCCAAAAGGTGGTTTGTGGCTTTTTTGTTTAGTCTTTTTCTTTATTTTTTTTTCTTTACATTTTCTTGGCTATTTATCTGATACCTAAACATGGGGAAAAGTATCCTCACCATTTCATCAGTAGTTCAGATTTTTTTTCCTCCACGTTGGTGCTGGTGTTTCTGCAGAACATCTGCCTTTGATACACTAGAGGAAATTTCTTCTATAGATAACTATATAAAGTTCTTAAAACCTGCCTCCTCTCTTTTGGTTTTTACTTCTTGAAATAAGCACGGAATTTGTCTTTAGAAAAGGAATCCCGAAGTGTGATATCATGGTTAAAAATGTAAATATGTGCTAACTTATTCACAAAGTTCCTCTGTGTGAATAGTGGCTACACATATCTGAGTAAAAAGAATGGATGATTTCTGACAGTTTAGAGCAGGACTCCAGTCTCCTTTATGATGTGGTGGGAAAGCAGCGTCTGTTTCACCAACAAATACCATAAATAAAAGCCAGGCTTCATACACAGCTTCAGTTTTGAATTTTCTGATGCTCGCAAACAATAACCTCCCTTTGTTTACGTACAGTTTAGATTAGTGGGCCTGATGTGGGGGAAATGATGAGGAATCAGGAAAGTCAAATCCACTGCCACGGGTTCCTGATGGAGGCCCCAACTGTCAGCCCCAACAACAATAATTTCAGTCTCTTGGCTTTCAGTGTAAATGGATTAACTCAAAAGATGAATTAACATCAAGGGTTTTGTATTTGAGTGAGAAACTATTCCATGTGCCTGTGCACAAGCACAAAAAGAATGAAGGATCAGCAAAAAGAACCAAAGATCATTAAACACAAACAAAACCCCAATCCTGAGTGGGAAGTTTCTCTCACACAACCATCATTTACAATCTTTCTTAAGTTCTTTAAGATGGTGAACGTTGTTTGTTTGAGAGCTTATACAGGTACTTTATTATGTTTTTAACTACCATTAGGTACAGATTCAACAGTGTATCAGTATTGTCCATTCTAATTCTAAAACAAAAGGGGTTTTTGTAGAGAAAAAAGCATCTGTAGAAAGCAATTTGTTAATATCTGTACTACCTGTGTTCCTAGGACCAACTTTGCTGTCGTGCTTGACCAGGCTGGGACTGGCAGCAGCATCTTGAAGTAACAAAATATATCTGAGCAAGGTCCTCCTCACCCTCAGGGCCTCTCCAAGGCCATAATTTCACAGGGAACATGGTCCTGGCAATGCTGCTGATCTCATTAGGACTGGGAATATGGTTTATTTGTTCACTTGCTTGTTTGTTCCTATTAGCTATGCTCAATTAAAATGCATTTAAATAAACACGTGAAGATTTCAGAATTCTCATGTCTCAGACAGTGAGAATCCACGGAGCTGCCCTGAAGAAGGACAGAAACAGATATTAACTGTACAGAAATACTGTCTTGTTTTTCCAAGCTGCCGCGGGGCGTTGTGAGGAGAGACAGATCAAGGAAAATCCAAGGCTGTGTAGCACTGCACGCTGTGAGCAAAACTCCTGCAGCCATAAACCTAAGCACGACATCTTACTGCTGGTAAAAACAGCATCTTTTTGGAACAGGGGGTAGTTACGACAGAGATCCCATAAAAGTGACGGCCTTGGAAATATGTGGGCTTCTCTTAAAGGAAATAGTAAGTATGAGTCTAAGGCACAGTTTTATCCCTTCTCTTCCTTCTTTTCCATAATTTTTTCCCCCTCCCCTTCCTCAAATCTCTCACAATAGCTTGGTCAACAGCATTTTCTTGCTTCATTGGTTTTGAAAAGGACTTGCTGTTCCCTGCTGTTAGATTATTTCCAGGAGACTGTCTCAGGTCAATAGTCATAACATTCTCTGCTCCACTCCCCCTCTCCCCCGCCCAGACAGAAAAATAGTAAAATTAAACAAAAATAAATTAACAAATTAAGTTGGGAAGTGGGAAAGGCAAGCATGTTTGCATGTACAGGATTGATCCAGAGATTTAGGGTATGGATTCTTTTTGTGTTCAAGGACCTGGTCTCCGCATGCAATTCCCACAGAGAAATTTCTCCTGCGAGGCATAAGCAGTAGCAGTTAGGTTTCAAGTGAAATCACCAAAGAAATATAGGGACTTTTTATTGGTATTAATTTTATTTCAATCTCCAAGAAAGAAAAAGATTCCTTCCTTCAAAAAGCCTAGGAGACATTGAATGCAAAGAAGAACTAAGCCAAAATAAACATCATCCAGCTGTGGTTACCTTGGATCTCGAGGTGCTTTAGGTTTTGTTTCTACTCTTCTTAAGCTTTAACAGTTTACAGAAGGGCAGGAAGATGTTCCCCTGAGGCTGCCACCATAGGGATGAGCACTGCAGAGGGCAGGCCCAGCTCACGCTGTGGTTCCTGCTCTTTCTCACGCTCCCTCTTGCCTGCTTCATTCAGCACTCGTGGTAACAACTGGTTCATACACAGAGGTGTTCAGTGCACACTTCCCAGCTGGGCTTCACCTGCAACTGTTCTTCCCTGCCCCCTGCATATCTTCTGCATTTAAAGGTGTCACAGGTTAGGACTGCCAGTAAAAAAATAAATGTGTTAGGTTTGTTTGGCACTCCTGTAAATTTTGGTTAATGTTAGGATGTGCTTTCATTTTCTGTAACAGCTTGAACTGATTAAATTAGCACGGGAGCAGGTACTCGCAAACAAAGAAGGACAGTTCATGCTAACTGAAATGAAAATTTGATTTTATGGTGTTTAAATGGGACAAGGTGTGATAACTAGCAACCATTGATAGTTTTAGAGTTTACAAAAAGAGGGAGAGACCATAGCAGGTGGATTTGACAGCAGCAGGGGTGAACAAGAAGACAACTCAAATTCAGATAACCTGTCTTGGGAACAAACATGTTTCCTTTATTCCTTTATTTTTTTAAATCTGATTAAAACTGTCTTTGACATGCATTTTAGTTGTTATCTGTGCGTGCTACTGTAGGGTCACAGAGTTATCCAGCAGCCAAGATTTTTGTGGTGAAGCCCAGTTTGGGAGCTTGAATTTTGCAGACTTCTCAAAAGCTTCCATTTCTTTCCTTCTCTGTTTATTCTTTTGCCTGCTTATAATCTATGTTCTGTAGGACCAGAGAGATTGTTTTGATCTTACATTCATTACCAGTCATTAAAACTGTTAGTTCAAGTTTTTGCTTGTACTTTTGTAGCTGAAAAATTCAGGTTCTGTTGATGACAAACTGCTGGTGCACAAGCATCTGCTACACAAAAGGGTTTTTTTTTTAAAAAAAGAGAAGTTTTTGCTGGAACAGCCCCCTATTTCAAAGATGTTTGTCTTGCTCATACAAGACAACTAAAGAGAAATAGATCAGGTAATTGTCTTATCCACATAGTGGGGGAATGTCTTAACTGTGAAGCTGGGGAGAATGTTGTGACTTGCTGGCCTAACAGCAGTCATCCCCACAGGATACAAGAGCTTGGGCTGCAGAAGTTGAAGTTTCAAGTTCTGGTTCAAGCCAGAAGGAATATAAATTCTTTGAGTCTGGACCTTCTGCAACACACAACTGTTTGCTGTCCTAGGGTATTTCACAGAGTGATACTCGGAGTAGCTGAGGGTGGCAGGCATCTCTGGAGTTCATCTGGTTTAGCCCCCTGCTCAAACCCAGTCAGCCACATCAGCAACCTGTTCCAGCATTTGATCACACTCAAAGTAAAAAAAAAAGCAAAACAAACCCACCATAAAAACCCAAACAAACCACCAAACCCCAGAAAACTAAAGCAAGACTTTAAAAACGCTGAAACAGAACTTCCTGTATTTCACCTCAGGCCCGTTCCTTCCTGTCCTTTCACTGGGCATCAATGAGAAGAGTTTTGCTTTGTCTTCTCCCTACATCCCTATAGGAATTCAAACAGTTTTACCTATTTCAGTGGACAGGGGTGAGGAAATGCTGTGGAATGCCTGGGTGCCTGTGATGCCCAGCTGTTTATTTTCAGAAGAAGCCTGAGGAGTATTCCCTTACTCTCTTTTCTGATACAAGAACAAGAGGCATGACCTGGCTCAGGCTATGAGCCACAAGTTGCTGGAAGCTGGGACTACACAGTACATAAATACAACTGTGCTTGGTTTGCTCCTATATCTTCTCACAGACTTTGGTTACTGAGCTCTGTTAGGGACAGGACTTTGAGCAAAAGTGGGTTTTGGCACGACTTGGTACATCTGCTTTTACTTTCTAAGACTTTCGAGAAGTTTCAGAGGGATAGATGCCCTCCTACAGGAAAGAAAAATTGCTCCTAGATGTTTATCTTGAAGCTTGGTTATTATAATTGTAAATAAAGGCTAATATGCATGTATTATAACTCAGGTCTTGTTTGCTTTTTATAGAGTGTGAAATGAGCTTCCACTTGTAATTGCAGGTTTTCTTGATTGATGTGAAGCTATTCTCTCTGTAAGCAGATACTTCCCAGTTTCTAGCTTTGTTCACAGTATGAATATAAAAAAAAAAAAAACTTGGAAAAAAAAAAAATCAAATTGCAAAGAGGTTAATTTCCTTATGCCTCAGGACAGCAAGAACTTCTGAGTTAGGAAATTACATGCCCTGAACATGACTGTTGACTCTTGCATTGAAGGAAAGCTGTACATTGAGAGGGATCTCTCATTACATGATTACAGCACATATTCTCCTTGGAAGATACAAGGTGCTTCCCCTTTGGGTTCTGCTTATGAATTTTTACAGCTTGGAGAACTGCAAATGTGCTTGAGAGGAAAGTGTATCTGTGACCAATGGAAACATAAAAGGGGAAGAAAAGTTGCAACACTTCACAGACCTCCTGAAATTTGATGTCCCTGTGCATCAAAGGCTTCGCCTCCTTTCTGAAAGATGCTGTTTTCATCATTGCACACGGTACTGCATCCTTTGGGATCAGTTCTGGCAGCTATCAATAGAATTATTTAGACATAAAACTTGTCAGGTTAGCAAAGGCACAGGAACGCAGCTGGTCATTAAAGAGGTAAGTGCACTTTAATGTACTGTATACTGGGCATTCCAGTGAGAACCAGGACTCTTCCTTGCTGTGGCCTCTGTGCTCAGGAACTGGGTTTGATTTTGAGCAGGAGAGCATTTCTTCAACTCTACTGTCTTGGCTCAGTCACTTCATACAGTCCTGAATGTGGCAATTTGTAAAGTAAATCCGTTTCAGTAAAAAAGTGTTCTGTAAAACCTGTCACCTCTATAGGCCGAAATTAAGTTTTACATGTTCTAAACAACACATTTTTCTTCAGTCTGATCTATTCCCTGTTTATTTCTGCTACCACTGTTGTCATTGCATCCAATCTGTCTGTATATAAACAGTTGTAAACACTTCTTACCAATTTTTCCAGTACTGTGAATTGCCTGGAAGGCACATGGGATAGATAGACAGGGAAAAATAGGGGGTTTTCCATATGGTCTGAATAGTATATGATATTTTAAGAAGGCTATTTCCCATTTATATCCATTCATCTCTTTGAATTTCAATCTTTAAATCATTACCTTTCCTCTCAGGACTGCTGTGAGGCTTAATTCATTAATGTCCATAGAGTACTTTGAAATCCTTAGATAAAAGAGATTATAGAAGTGGAAAATATTAAAGCAAAAATGTGAACTCACAGCCTCTCTCTTCCTTACCTCACCTGTTCATGAAGATCTTTATAATCATACAAACTTACTTTAGAATCAAGGCAAATACATTTTCCTTTGATGTACAGATAACATGAGGTTGTAAATGCCCATTTTTTAAAGAATCTTTTTCATATTAACAAAGTTAATGTAAAAACTTCTTAGCAATGTTTTTAATCTTCTATTCTGTGCTTCCCCAATTAAAAATGTGGTCCTGGTTATATCCAGCTGAATCTTGTAAGACTGGATCAATGCTGAAAGATTCACACTGCTCTCTCCTTAGGCTCACATTAGGAAAACAGGAGTTCCTCTATCAGGTTTATGTCACTTCATATTGTAAAATAATCAGCATAATACAATCTTTTCAAAATAGGTAATTTGTTTTCTAAATGGGAACCATCTTCTCTGTCCTAACATCTGCACTGGTTTCTGTGAAGCAGATTCCTCATTTTCATAGGATGACGGGATAATTCAGGTTACAATGGCCTCAGAAGATCTCTAGTCCAAACTTTTGCTCCAAGCGAGGAGATAGATCAGGTTTCTCAGGGATTCATCCAGGCATAGGACATATTTGCTTACCAGCTTCTATCTGGAGCCACTAGATCATCCATGAACTCAGCTGCTTCTGTTTCCATCTCTGTAGCCATAGGATTGTCCGTGGTAATTCTCAGTAACTTCTTTTTCCCTGGAAAGAAAATTGGAGAGGAGGGAGAGCAGGGTAATAACTGTTAATAAGCCTAAGGGAACTGTAAGTAAGCCCTTCTGAGACCTTGGAGTACACATATCTAAGGACAGAGCGAGGAAATAAGGGTTGCCACCTCAGCTTCTTGGTTTGGATACTGGAAGTCCCATTCTCCAGGCCTGCCGAAAGAAGAAATTCCCTCTTTGCTGTAGCCACTAACTAAAATCTATGGAAAGCTGCTTTCTCCAGGCATTTGTGATCACCCTCTTGATCCACATGAGGCATCCCATACTATCTTTCACTGTCTCCAAGAGGAAAGGCTCAGTTTCCTGCCTTCTCAGTCAGCATGAAAAGACAGACTGGTTGCAGGAGGTTTCAGTTTTCTCTCCAGTGCTGGCCTTACAGCCCCCAGCGGGGCAATGCTTTGTGTTATTGCAATCTTTACTGACAAACAGGACGGAGAACTCTTTATCAGCAGGGGAAAACCCCACCATCCTTAATTCAGTGCTCAGTTACAACATTCCAGATATCCAGATTGTCCAAGACAGAGCAGCTAGTCATGTTTTCCAAAAGATACTGTTGTAGTGCCTCTCATCTTCCCACTGGAGTTCATATTCATTTCTGACAAGAGCCAATGTATTTCAGAAATTTTCCTTTCTGCTGCTGCTGTGAGATTATCCTGCTCTTCCAGTTCAGCCATTTAAAGTCAGTAGGAAACTCTAGTGACCTCTTTATTTGCAGACAGAGCAGATATCTACAAGCCAGTTGTGGAGAGTAGCTAGTTTCAACCTATATTTAAATACTCAAATAAGCATATGGTTATTCAGATTTCTCTTTAAACTTCAGGTCTGAAAGTTTCTCCTGTATTACATAGGCATGTGTTGATACAATCTGGAATTTTGAGTTGACTGTAATATTGCTACTTAGATATTAGGCTACAGTTGTTTTACCACCACTTCATCCTCAAAGGAGAATTAATCATTGACTTAACTAGAATGCTAATATGAATGATTGTGTTGTTATGCATATGTTTATTTATTTAACTTTTTCAGCCTTCTAGGTCCCTTTTGAAAACAAGCTTAGCCAACCAAACGTAACAAGCTTTTACTTGAGTGTGTATAAATGTCAAGTAAACAAAATATTTTTGCTGCTTATGCTTGCAGTATTCAGCTTCATTAAACATGTTTGTACGCAGTCTACGGCCTTTTGCAGTATACGTGACTAACTTGTAAGACACATTTCATTCAGATAAAAGAAGACACAGAAAACGTGTTTTGGAGAACTCGTTTGAACGCAGCTCTCCCAAGGCACTCTCAAGGTGTCCTGTTCGAGCAAAACAGAGATCTCAAATCTTGAGAACTGTGAGGAGACAAAAGGATTGTTGTGGTTTAACCTCAGCCAGCAGCCAAACCCCTCACAGCCACTCGCTCACTCCCCCAGCAGTGGGATTGGGGAGCGAATCAGAGGAGTAAAAACTCGTGGGTAGAGATAAAGACAGTTTCTTAGGGAAAGCAAAACTACGCACACAAGCAGAGCAGAACAAGAATTAATTTACTGCTTCCCATGGGCAGGCGGGTGTTCAGTCACCTCCTGGACAGCAGGGCCCCATTATGCGCAGTAGTTACTCGGGAACACAAACACCATCACCCCAAACTTCGCCCTTCCTCCTTCTTCCCCCACTTTATATCCTGGGCCTGATGCCATATGGTCTGGAATAACCCTTTGGTTAGTTGGGGTCACCTGTCCTGGCTGTGTCTCCTCCCAACACCCCAACCTCCTCCTCAGTGTGGCCGTACAAAAAGCAGAGAAGGCCTTGCCTCTGTGTAAGCCCCGCTCAGCCACAACAAAAACATCTCTATATTATCAATATTACTATCAGTATCTATATTATTGTGCATTCAGCACAAATCCAAAATACAGCTCACCACGAGCCTAACTAAATACTTGCAAGGGTGTTTCATTGTAGTAATGAGTGAGCATGGAAGATGCCAGCTGTCCATGGATACAGGCCATGGAAGAAGCCAGTTATTTCAAAGAAATAAACATTCTAACCATGGAAATACAGGCTGACAACTCTGAGGATGACCGAGATGCGAGCTAACAATAACAACAGTTGATAGAGGCTTGTCCAAGAATATTTACACTGAAATATAAGGCACTGTGAAGTAAATTCCTAGTCTTTAGGAGCCAGGAGTGAGGAATCCATGTATTTCTTACCAAAGAGGTCCAGGAACATACCTTTTAACAAGTACAGGGGACATAACTCTTAGAGAACAGCTGCCCTTTCTCTTTTAAAGCTGTCATTTAAATTTAGTGTTTGAACTTTCTCATTAGTCTAAATGGTTTTCAGATCACAGGAGAGGTAAATGGGTGAAAGAGCTTCTAGGATATTATATACCTGTCGCATTCAATTGATCAGCACTTGATTTCTTTTTTTAAACCTAAATGTTATTTAAAGAAATCTTTCATATTTAAAAAGGAAAACCAATCCCCCTCATGCCAAGGAATACAATAAAGAATGACGGGATCTGGCTGTCCTAAAGGAAACCTATTAGCTATCTCAAGAGTTAATCTTTCATATATTATATTGGGTTTCAGAGAGGTAAATAGATTCTAAAGATGCATTCTATCCCCAAAAGCAACAACTTTTCTTAATGTACATGCATTACACAATAACATCTTAAAAATGCAAAATAAGACATTTTGAAGAATTCATTGCCTAAAGTTGAAACTTATATGAACATTCAAATTGATTAGCTACAGCCAAAAGCTAAAAGGTAAATAACAGAGCCTGAAAAATTAATGAAAGCTTTGTTATTTTAGTTTAACATCCCTGGTTTTTTGCTATCTAGACACTCCTACCATTGCAGCCATCAGTTTTGTAAGAGAATGTTTTACCAGACCCTGCAGCAGACACACAGACAAATGAACTCAAGATTGTCCTCAAAAGTCTCTGAAAACACCTCAGGAAATGTTGAGTCTTACAGTCTATGGATCAAAGCTGAATTATCTGAAGCTAAATGATTTAAATTCTTCAGATGATGAATTGCATGTAGCTCTTCATGATTGTTTTGTTTTCTAATTATGAAACATTTTTCACTCGCAATAAAAACTAGTTCTTTAAGAGTATGAATAATAGTCAGTATTTTTAGGCATCTTTTAACGTGTTAGAACTGAACTTTCTCTGACATTTAGCAGTGTCAGGAAAAAAGCCCTTGCAAAGGAAGCCTCATATTTCTAAATGCTTACGGCAAAGAGTGGGTTTGAGGCACCACGACTTCCACAGCATTTAAGAAGCCCTGTATTGCAGTGGTGATTAAAATGCACCAGGCCAGACCCTGCTGTCCATGCAGAGATCACAGCTCCAAAGCACGGCCAGCGTCAGTGTGCACTCAGTCCCTGCAGACTTGGTACCCCTGAGCTCCAGCTAAGATGAAGGGCTTGTTCAGTACAATGTCTGTGGAATTTGTGGTAAAAGGCAATCTTTGATGTAACACACCTACAGTGCGTGGCTGGCATTTAGACTTTCTCCTGTGGGGACCTGGTGTGCTTCCACAGTACCCGAGGTGGGCTTAGATGACATAAAGCTGACAAATTCAGGAGTCCCGAGCCCCAGGTGGCTGCTCCTACCCCACAATCTTTTCCTTTCTGTGAACATACTAAATGGCTTTTTCATAGGAATTGTACTGGGATTTGATTGACATTATCCCTGCACTAAAGGTGTGCATTTAAAGTGCTTTGTTACTGATTTTTATAGGACATTGACTCTTACCTTTGGTTATGTATGGACTCTTAAACAAGAGAATTATTTCTGTGTTAATGTCCAATGAGAACTTGGACTTAGATCATTATCTTTTTAGAGTCCAAGGCTGTAACTTTACATATGATTACTTTTACCTATCGAACAGGCTGGAATACATCAAAAGGATGAGAACCAGCAAGAAGGGGAGTAGCTTTTGGTTAAGATGCTGATTGAGTTGGGAGACGTGATCTTGGCAAATTCTCCT
This sequence comes from Platysteira castanea, assembly GCA_013397175.1. Classification (NCBI taxonomy): domain Eukaryota; kingdom Metazoa; phylum Chordata; class Aves; order Passeriformes; genus Platysteira; species Platysteira castanea. The sequence goes on along the minus strand of VYXC01007460.1, from coordinate 934,393 downwards.
CATCAGCTCTGAGCCACAGCTTTCTGTTTCTAAAACAGAGATTAAAATGTTGCATTTTTTTCTCTTGCCTTTTCTCTGTGTAAATTGTAAGCACTGGAGAGGGTACACAGGTGCAACACCTTGTACATTAGTGCTTCTTGCTACAACCATAACATTTAATCAATAAAAATAAGCCTTGCGCTTCTTTGATTCCTAAAATGCTCAATGTCTCACTAGTCTGAGCCAGAGAGGAACACGTATTTCAGATGACCTTTAACTGCAAAGAGTGGGAGATCACTGTCCTTGCCTTTCAGCTGGGGAGTATGAAGCCAGTAATGCAAATTTTTAGGCTCTTGGCATGCAAATTAACAAAAGAGGTGGCAGTACACACGTCTCTTCAAAGCTCAAAGCATCACATGTGCACAGGAAAAAAATAAAAAAGGTTACACTTCTGTAGTTCTCTACAGTCAAGCATTCTTTCAAAGGGAAAATCCATCACTTTGAAGAATTTACAGAAGAAAACCTCCACAGCAACTAAAGCTGCAGGCAAGCGAGAGAATGCAACTGCTGAGAAAAATAAATAAGGGCCTTTACAGCAGTCCCGTTGAATTGAAATTTTCCTTTATCACAGACTAGGCTGTTCTAATCTTCTTTTCTACCTCCAGCCACATATTTTAAAAGAAGATTTTCTAAACATAAAAATGTTACAGTAGAAGCAGAGTTTCTAACTAATGTATTATAAACCATCTCTTACCATACTAAAACACCCACCTGAATTTGCCAAAGAACCAGTATGGCTTAATTTCTCATTCCTGTTTTCCACATGAGAAATGTTTGTACAAAGAAATGCCTGTTGAGTCACACACTGACAGAAATGTCATCTTCCATGGGAGCTGGCAGTCAGCAAGTGCCTCAAAATGCTTGAAAAGGCCTTGGAGCAGAGGCCAGACCGAGAGTCACAGCGAAGAAGCCTTCTGCAAGACACATTGTCCCTAAAGGTCCCAAGAGTCACAGCAGCCCAGGCGTTTGTGACATCTTGTTTTTCCAGGTAAGCTTAAACAAAACCTCAGGCAACCTAAGTTCATAGGTTACTTTTTACAGAGGCCACATACTTTGACATTTAAAGTACAGAACTGAAGAAATGGTCTAAATGAGATGTAAATTTTATTTACCGGTAGATGTACCAAATACTGGGCTGAAAGCTCCGCTGAATCGAGCCTTGAGGATAAAGCTAAAAGCAGGGCAAGACTGTAGCCATAATTTTATTTGGGGTTGAACAGTATTTTCTTTGCTCAGGAACGAGGTGCCACAGAAGGAGTCACATACAGGACTAACTACCAAGTTTAGAGAGAAAATGAGGAAAATGCCTTGAAAAGCTGGGCTGGTGCCAAGGATAGGAAGGGTGAAAGCTGATGATGCTCCTGAATATATGCTCCCATGGAACAGGAACAATTTCTCTTCTTGCTGGTCTCTCACGAAGGGTGGTTGGCAGTAGCCACCCTTGGTTCCTTGGACTGTAGTCAAGAGCAGGCAGTGAAGCACGACCAGCTGATTGCCTTCAGAAATCAACAGCCCCTCAACACTACCCTACTTCTGCGGCCTCCAGCCAGCCTTGACTTTGATGGTAACATTCTGCTCAGAACACAGCGTGTCACAGCACCCCCACTATAAAAAGTGCATTTCAGTTTGGGGCCAAATCTTTCAATATAAACCCCTACCTTATTTTGCATCTGTGGTAGTATTTGCTAGTGCTCCTTTTGCTTCCCCACAGAAGTTGTGTGGGCCAGGCAGGGTGACCAAGGCTGCTTGAAGTCTGCTGGGCCAGAAAGTTGTGTTGGACCAAAGCCGGCTTCTGCGGAACCTTCTGGAGTGCAGCTACTTGTAATTTCCAGAGCTGGTGTTGAGCTTCCTAAGGGGCTCTGCGAGGAGTGAACTTACATCCAGCCTGGCTTTTTAGCTATTTAACTAAAACATTAGCTTATTTTAGTTAAAGCCTGCGAGGCTCCAGCGCAGGCTGGCCCAGCTCCAAGCAATGCAAGGATTTGCACTAACGACAGGGTAATACCACATTTACTTTTTTTTTTTTTTTTGAATGCACACCTAATCAAGGCACCTTTGGTACCGACAATATATTGCATTAATAGTGCTGTGCGAGCAACGCGGCCATGTGTCATCCCTCGGGCGGCACCCCCAGACCTGTGTGCCCGTGGTCCTGGGCATCCCAAGGCAGAGGGACGGGATGCAGGACAGTGGGCTGGGCAGGGCAGGGGAAGGACATGACATGCTCTGTCCAAAAGCCTGCCCGCAGCGCTCTGCTGGCGACATCGCGGCCTCGGGGGGTTTCTTCGGGCAGGTGATGCGGGAGAGTCGAAGGGGCAGGTGGCCGGGGGGTGGCGGCCACTGCCACCCTCCGCTCCCGCCCGGAGAGCGGCTCTTCCCCGGCTCTTCCCCGGCTCT
>VYXC01007460.1:903718-931789 GCA_013397175.1 Platysteira castanea | reverse complement strand
GGCTCCTCCGCGCTCCCTGCGGCGGCGGGGCCGCAACTTGTGCGGGGCTGGGCGGTGCGGGCTCGGGGCCGGGGTCGCCCCTCGGCGCGGTCTGGCGGGCTGGGCGCGGGCGGGGCTGGCCACTGGGCGGGTGCTGCTGCTGCTGCCCTCTGTGATTATTTGTATTATTATTATTATTATTATTTTATCTCTCGGTGTATGCCGGGCAGAGGGGCGGCCGCCCCGCCTGGCAGCTCACGCCGGGCGGACGCGGGTGGGGTGTCCCCAAACCCGGGGGGTTTTGTCTGGCACCTCGCGGAGCCGCGGAACTCACGGGCTGCCGGGCTCCTGTTCCCCGCCTGAAGAAAAGAACTTGTGGATTTGCTGGCTTGTTCCGAAACATTGCGGGAATGCAAAATTCCTGCTGTTGCGAGATTGCTTATATTTTAATGAGAAAAGCCCCAGAAGTTGTGTTAATTTGCGTTACTTTTAAGGAAAGACTGGCGGCCAGGCGGCGTCCTTGGGGTCTGGGTATCCAGCGAGGTATTTCTGAGCGACATTCGGTGCAGGTGGGGACCTCTTTGGGACTGTGTGTTGAGGCTGGACGCAGGTAGGACATATCCAGGTGGAGCCCCTTATGGTTTAAATTTAAGAATATTAATTCACCTGTGGTTCATTGAGAGTGCTAATGTGTTTAAACCATGGTCAGGTGTAGGCTCTGAGCTCTTAAAGCCGTTCATTCATGGAGGATTTTCAGTCATAGCCCAGCTGGGTCTAGAGCCTGACTGGGGGCTTTGGATGTTGCTGCGATGGGAGAATGGGGTAACGCAGATTTTGAGTCACCTGGGTTTTTTGTTGGTTTCAGTGTCTCTGGCTATGTGGCGATTTCCCCAGCAAACCCTACCTTGTTTTTCTTCTTGAAGTTTTTGTTTTGTATTTAATGCTAGTTAATTGTTGTTAAATTAAATTTGTTAATAACTCCATCTCCACAGTCAGATATGCACAGAGATAAAAAATGAGACTTCTTTTTACTGGAGATGCTAAGAATAAAATTCAGTCTAGATATTCAAAAATGGTTTGTGGCTGCCTTAAAATGGTTCTTTAAGCTTCAGGATACCTTTCTTTTCCTCTTATTAACATTTTTTTTTAATATGTGAGGCTTAATGTAGCTAACTTGGGCGGTGACACTGAATACCTATAACACATGGTCTTATGTTGCAGGCATATACTAAGTACTACATACAAATAGATCCTCACGTGTTTCCCCTGAGAGTCTGTTTCCATGATGGTTAAAGGTGGAATATTGAATGCACAGGAACTTCCAGAGACTGCACTTTTTCTTCTTTTTTTTTTTTTCTAGTTCAGGGGACCTTTCATGTTGTCCTTAGTTGCACTGGTTATGTCATGCTATTCCAGCATGGCATTACACGATGTGACTGATGCAGTCTCATGTGTCACATCACAGTGAAATCACTGGAGGGAAAAAGTTTTACTCGCTGGGACTTAAGGATATTTATAAAATTTTGGGTTTTTTTTGCTTGTGATATTTGTTTCTACGGTTGGAGGCCATATATTGCCTTCAAGGTACCTGTCTCATTTCTGTGGCTATTGGCAGGTTTGAGGATCAGGAGGAGATTCTGGTTCAAAATAAAATTGGAAACCTCCTGTTTCTCTGTAAAATGGGTTAGGTGTGTTTTTAGATTACTTTCAAATGGCAAAGCATAGCAGCAGTGCTGCAATCAGCTGTATTCTTTCCTGTGCTCTTTAGAAGAAAGAGAACTGGATTAATGACCTACTGCTGCATGGTGAGGAGCAGTGAGGGAGCATTTGAAGTGATAGGTGAAAGCAGTTATTTCTACCTGTTGTCTTGTCAAGATTTTTGCCTTGGCATAACAAGGGGCCTCAGCATGCAGAACAAGCATTTCCACTGTGTTAGGAGAAATCTGTTTTTTACGCTTTTTATCCTTCAGTGGTGGGAGAGTGTCTGATGATCTTCTTTTTTATTAATTCCTTTGTTCCACAGGACACAGATTTGGATTTTTTTGGTGCTTACCGGGCTTGTAACAACATGCAGCTAAATATATGCTGTTATACCATGCTCAGCTAAGGGGGCTAAAATTGATTTAATATTTAGCCTTTTTAGTATGGAGTTCAGTGTAGTAAATGTGTTTCTCCTGGTGCCTGCATATTGAAGCCTACTGATATTGATCCCACCTTACAAATTAACTCAGGAGACTCTTTGTCTCTTGCAGTAAACTTGTGCTTCTCAGTACAAAAAGAACAGCATTTTAAGCTGGTTGACCTGCTAAGCTGTGATTTTGCCTTCTTTACCGAGTAATGATAGAACCTGTTTGTTCACGTATTATCATGCTCAGGATTTTGGGAGGCAGCACACAGTAACTTTGCAGGCTGTGGAGAAAGATCCCTGGGTGAGAGACCCCAGAAGAATAATGGATTTGGCTTTAGATCTGGGACTCGAACCCTGGAAAGCTGAGTTTTGAGTTGATCCATGCAGGCTTCAGTCAGTGTTGTTGCAGTAGGTTCAGCTCTGATGTACAGTATTGTCATTCTGGGCTGGTTTTGTGCAAGAAGCCCCAAAGGCAAGGTAACACTCTAAATAGGCATCAAAGCACTTTGAGAAGCTTGGATGAGGAGTGTAGCGTGTTCAAAACATGTAATTATTGTATCAGTTCTGACTTGCGGCTCCTGGTGGCGGGCAAAGAACATCAGTAGCTATGTTTTCTTTCAAGCTGGTAAAAACTGCTTTTTTTTTTCCCCCCCTCTTCTAGGTATTTGTTTGAATACATAGAAGAAGATGACAAGTGTGCCTGGATGATTTTACGTAATTAACACCTGCTAGATTTGCAAAAGGCAATTATCACTGCGAAGTGTTTACATTGATTTATGGGAGGAAGGTGGCCCGTGAGAGGGATGCTGATAATATCAACACAGTGGATTAAATGCACGTTTACACCTTTATTGACATATAAATTATCTGTGCCAGGAATGCACTGAAAAGGCTGCTGATGGAGCAATAATGTGGCACAAACTACTGGGTTTGGATTCAGCTCTGTCATCCTTCTGTAAGGCACTTACATGGAAACCTTCATCTGAGCTCCTATAGGATATAGAGGCTCACAGAATGGCTGCTTGTTAAGATAATGAGCAGTGATGGCAATCAGGAGTTTAGAAGGATGAAAAAAGACATGGACGAGGTTTGAAGGAATTATCCCGCCTTTTTAAAAATTATTTTTAGATTTTTGTTGTTTGTACTATGGATTTTTAGAGAAAGTTTAAAGAGGCTGGAAGAGTCTTTGTAGCAGGGAAATGGAACCTGGCTCTGAATCCAGCCAACATCAGAAAAGAAAGACTGTGACACATGGACTGGAAGATCAAAAAAGGGTAAGTGACAAAAGGTGGGAACACTTTCTGCTTAAATTACTGAAGGAGATGCAAGTGGCAGAAGAGCTCCACATAATGCTTTTATCACTTGCACTTGCTGCTCGATATGCTCAGCCAGCTGTAGATCTCTTCTCCTGATTATATGTTTTAGAAAGTGTTTGTCTTCAGGCTTCTTCCAATGTATGGAGTAAAGAGCTGAGGGAAGGGGAAATTGTGATCTGGGTGAAAGAAGGGAAAAATCTCTAAAATTCTGGCTGTTTGTTGATGAAGAGACATAGAGTGCAAATGAAGTATACTGGCTCTTACTGAGTCTGGTCAGATTATTGATTTATTGTAACTTTAGCTTTCTTTTCCCTGTTGATATCATCAGTAGAGTGGTTAGGAAAATGCTTTCTTGGCGTTTGGTGTTTTAATTTGCTGAGAGTGTTGTACACTTGTCAGTGCCCTCGTTGTCCTGGTGGTACTGCTTGCATTTTGCTGTAGTTGCCAGGTGTAATTTTGGCTTGAATCAAAATGTACAGTGGAAGGTGCTTGATGCCAGCTGTTGGCCCTTATTTTGCACAAGCGCTTTGTGGAAGCTCTGTGTGTCAAGGTGGTGTTGTGTTACCCCATCCTAATGGGTTGGTGCACTAAATTGACCTGGGTGAAGTCATTGTCTCAGACAAAACTGTAGCTTGTGAACAACTGGGGCTCCAAAGTTGTTTTGTTGGCACCAGTCAAGCAAACTAAAACTTGACATGTTTCTGCTGTATAAATCATTGATGTCGTCCTCCACGCAGGGTTGGTGGGGGGTAGAAAGCGCCGTGTTCAGCTCTGTGTGGAGAGCTCCTTTTCCCGGTATGATTTTTATTTCAGTTGAAAAGTGAGTTGGAAAAAAAATTGACCGTCAGCTATTATTTTGCTGTTCAACAGCACTGTCTAATTTCAGGGAGAGGGAGGTTTGTGTCACAGTTTCATCAGGTCTGCTGAAGAATAAAAGTGGTTTCTCTGTCACCCCATTAGAAATCTAAGCAGCCTGGAAAACTTTCAGAAATTGGATAAAATGCAGCTGTTTGCTTGGAGAGAAATGGCATTTGGGGAACATTTATTTGGGGAACAAAATAAAACTCCTGAATGTATTTTAATTGCACCAAGCATGATCTATTAACTGACAAGCTGCCAAGGTCTTCCTTCTGCATTTTTCAAGGAAGCATTTTGGGACTGAAGTAAATCAATAAGGGTTGAAACAAAATCCTTCTATTGACTTAATTTCTGGAGGCTGCTAGAACGCTTTTTTCCCCCCCCCTCCTGAAGTGTACAACATTATACTGCATGTGGGGTGTGATGGGAAAAACATTTGCGACCTGTGACACCAGAGTATGCTGTAATTGTTTTGATGCACCAAAATTAATATGCAATTATGTCTGTCTCTCCTTGCTGATAGGTATGGGAGCCTACATCTCCCATCTGCTCCTGGCTCGGGGTGTTTGGTGCCCGTGTAGCATGGGGCCTCTGAATGTATAATATAACCCCAAGTGAGGCTCAGTGGCAGCTGGGATAACATCAATTGGTCATGCTTTGCTGACATTCATTTTAACTTGAACTCTAGCCGTCATGGAGATTATTAAATTTATAATGATATATGTAAGATCCATTTTAATGACTCCGCATGCTTGGGTGATCTCTCTCACTTCTGTTTGCAAAACAAGTCTAAGTAGAGTATTACATTTCATTTCCTATAGAATTTTTCAGGGAAAGGTTACTGATGAGAGCTTTGCTTAGACTTATGCTTACTGGGAAAAATCAGTTTGGAATAATAATAATATTGATGCAATTCAGTTGTTGTTATTATGGAGTTGACTAGTAATGTAAACTTTAGTGTTTGTAAGCTGAAAGTTCTTAGATTTGTGATAGGGAAAAGTGGATGTGTGATGGAAGCCCATTAAAATTAATCATCAGTAGACACTTTTTTGTTATTGGAAATGAGGCTTGTGCTGGAAGAAATAAGACCAAGCTCATTTTTAATCAGGTGAGTGCATTCTCCTTCTTATCACTGTATATTTTATGGACATAAAGTCAACCATTGTTTAGTGTTTCTGGAGCAGTGAGAAATCAGTCTGTGTGTGTACACCCCACGATGATGGATCTGGCTTGTCTTTCCCAAGTAAAATACAGAATGCTACATTTGCATTTATGGTGTAGAAATAAAGCTTAGTTTCCTGTTTTGTTTTTTTTTTTTAAGTGTATTTCTGGGTGTCAGCTTAGTATCTATACTGATTAAAGCAAGACAAGATTTAGTATTTGTGCTTTGTTTTTAGAGGAATGGGGTTTTACTGTTTATGTGTTGGCTGATCTTCAAGAACTCAAAACTGGGCTGCCTCTGACTTTGCTGAAATCAGCCGAAGCAGGTTCTCTTCACTCATCACAGCTTCCCAGGCTGAGTTGAAGAGGACTCACATTAATCTTTGGGATAGCAGTGCAGCTATGTCCATGTCTTAAGTTGGCTCTAGTGGGAATTACATAGCCAAATTCCATGTAACTGGTAGTGTACAAGTGACGAATTTGATCAGGTTTAACAGCCGTGTAAGCTGACCATCTGAAGGTAGCAGGATTACCAACATGAATACTAATGTGGACAGTGAGCAGGCTTTATGCCAGGATATGACCTTGGCAACAGAGCCTTCAAGTACAAGAGTAATACAGGTGATGCTACAGACTTTTTGTCCATAAAGTTTGTGTGTAGACTATTGTTTTGGTATAAAATGGATGATCACTCATGAGCAGTGAATTCAGGTATTTACTTTTTTTTTGTTGAAGAAGAGTTTTGAGGTAAAAAAGTGCTGCTCAAATGATCTAGTTAGCTACATTTTCATGTCCTGTGTCATGAAAAATTTAGTGCTGCCCTGTGTTCTGATTAAATGTGTTTTCTGCTGATGAGTGAAAAGAAATATTTCTTCAGTTGATTTCCATCCTTCATTCCCTCTATTCTTTACTTTCCATTCAGGTCCATAGCTCTAAGTTGGTGGGACATCCTAAAGAAATGTGTATGTACAGTAGTGACAGAACTGTCTTCTGCTCTGCCTGAGTGAACCCTCTTTGACTGAATGATGAGTAAAATGTAATTGTGAAATGCATTCAGACTTTGGAAGCATCTCTGTAAATGTGTGTTTTATGCTTAGATGTGCTCTGTTGTCTAACTAAACATTTGTCTCTGCTTAACTTGAGGTTTTAATTTTTTATTAGATATTTATTTGCACTTACCTGGTGTACTGGGCTGGTAGGTTTTAGGAAGGACTGTGTTTGTTGTCAGCAGCACAGAAAGTAGCATGGTAATAGTGCACCTCACAGGCTTGTAGATGGTTGATTGCTTTTGTGCATGGGTTTGTGGGCATTTTTGGTTTTGACTGCAAAAAAATTGTCACCTTGGACTTTGAAATACCAGTTCATGCTGCCACAGAGGCAGAGTGTGTTTGGCACTGGACCTGGTCAAACAAAACTGATGGTGGTCTTCCAGTGTTTTTTTTTTTTTCCCATTTGCTACTTGATAGTAAAAATCCTCAGCTCTTTTTTTTTTTTTCTTTTATTATTTGTATTTTGAAGGAGGGACGTGCGAGCTGCAGTTTTGCAGTGTTACAAGCAGACTAACACTGTTTCCATGGGGCGTCTTTCTCTCTTGCTTTTGTTGGAGCAGTCGAGATACCTGTGACTGAAGCCATATGCTGTAGCTTTCTCCTGGGTTTGTGTTTTTCCTGGCTTATTGTTGATACACCTCCCGTTTGCTTGAGGATGCTCTGCTGCTGCCTTTATATCAAAGTCAGTTTAAAGAGCATAAGTTGTCTCACATGTATTGACCTGCTTACACTGAGGGCTTGTGTTGTTTAAAGCAGGTACCGTGTTTATTAGCAGAATTTTGTGCTGAGGCATTAATGCAGTTGGGTGCTGTGCTGCTGAGCCAGTGTGGAAGCACTCAAGTGTAACCACTTATAAATTGCAGCAAGACTTAGCTTATGAAATTACGGCAAGCTGTGTTGTGGTGTTTTGGTAATTTAACTAACTGGGTTTTTATGGAAATACACATGCAATAAAAATCCACTGAGGAGGAGTACTGAGAAAATGTCAGCTTCTCCTTCATTTTGCAACTATTTAAAACCTTCTGTAAACATTACAATCTCTGTAAAATTGTAGTTCTTGACTGGATTTTGTTTTTATTACAGTAATTAAGATTGTTAATAAATTTACTTTAAACCTTGTAATTGCAGAATCAGATTTGGGAGATTTTAGTTACATGGATGTGCCTTGGTGATCTGTCCAGGGCTTGGCTTCTGCTCTAAGGTCATCAATTTCCTGCTCTTAAGATGCTTCTGAAACCCTTTTTGTGGATGTGTTGTCTGTGACTATTTTAAACCACTTTTCACTGAGAAATTGGCTCAAAGAAGCAGGTAGTTGTGTTTGTTTTGGTGATGCAAATTTTCATCCTAATGATTGCTACAAGGTATTTTGTTCTTCTGTTTTCTCTAAAAGTTCCTTTTGAAATGGTTTTAATGAGAAAGTCATAGGAGTGTGATTTGATATTGCCAGTCCTCTCGCAGACAGACCCTGGTCTTAAAAACATTTCCCATGTTGTCAAAAATGTTTATATAATGTAAACAGATGATCTTGCTTATTCGGCTGACGTCTCTTATAATCTTTGTTGAGTTAAAAGAATTTTGCAAACTTTTTAAGATTCAGGGGTGATTTTTTTTTTCCCAGCTTGTATGAGTTTGTCTTAGGGTGTGATACAAAGGATCTGTGGTGGTATCAGCCAGTCAAAGGTTAGACTGCAAGTGGTGAACTTGTGGCAAAGTCTGAACTAGAACTGACTCGTGTGATTCTGTCAGTCTTTCATCTCTTTGCCCTCACCTTTCCCCATGTCTGTGCTACTGTACAATGAAAAAAAGCTTGTGTGTGATTCCTCGTGGTCCTAGGCTTGCCCAAATTTTCGAGCTTTACCTCTGTTTTGTAAAGGGAGTAAACTATATGTGGCACAGGTACATATGCTATTTCTCTTCTTCATACCCGGTGAAGTTCATTGTCTTGGGAATAACCTGACTAAGGAGTTTCAGCTGAAGTTCTAAGGGTGTGGAAGAATACCCCTCTGTAAGCAGGTGGCATTGTAAGACTGTGGAGTGCACCTTTCTAATCATTTGGGTGTGCTTGGAAGGTTCTGATCTCACGGGTGGCTTAAGCCATGAAGGACAGTCGTGGCTTTCCACATGAACTGTGGCTTAAAGCCTCTTTGAGAGGGAGGGAATGAAGCTGATCAGGAGGTGAAACCAAGTAGGGGATGAGATGCATAAACAGCTGCTGCTTATGTTGTGGCTCTGAAGTGATGGGAGAATTGTGAATGAAGCTTTACACAAGGATAGGACTCTGGAAATCTCTGTGGAAATCATCTATAACACCTTTTACAAACTTGCTGGTGGCACTCTTTGAGCAGGATGCCCACTTTTTTTATCTCTATCTTAACCAAAATAGAGCATGGAGATGAGTTACAGTATGGTTGGGGGAGCCTGGCATCCACTTTCCCCCCACATGAACAAAAAGCAGAACAATTATTCTTGAGGGTTTATTCCAAAATTGTGGCATGCATGCCTCTGCAAATGCTTGCATGGTAAACAGTTTACACAGTAGAAAAGTGCAGATGCTGTTGTAAATGGAACTGTACAAAATCAGGCAGGAATTATTTCTGTTTGCTGATATTGTCTGGAATAATACGGAAGAGTTGATTATTTCTGGTCTTAAAGGAGTGATGATCAGTGCTGATGAGGACTTTATGTGGCACCCCTGACTCTGCTCGTGCCTGGAAGAACTTCCCTGCTTGCCTTTGCATGTATCTACACAGCGTGTAGTTTTAAACTGGCTTTCCCCCCTTTTTCTCTGGTGGTAGATTAAGACTGCACTGGTGTGATCTGCTTGTTCAAATCCTACAACAGTGTCTGGTGTGCTGTACTGCCAGTGGCACTGATCAATAGCTGATTTTTCAGAGCTGGACAGAAACCCAGCAATGTGATGCATCAGCTGCTTGCCTTGTGTGTGGGGAAGAAATCCAGCCCTTCGTCCAGCTGCTGCTGCTGACAACAGGCTTTAAAACCCTGAGGCATTACATATGATTATTGTTCTTATCTTGGAGGACTGTGAGTATTAATGCTCATAAATTAGCTGGGATATTTCAAAATTTAGCCAGGCATCTTGATTCTGTGGAAAATCTCCAGTCTGGAGTGGATTATGTGTTCTCTCTCCTCTAGTTGGCTTTGGGGTGCCTCATCTGGAGCCCTTGTGAGTGTGGGCTAAAGAGTGAAAGCTGGACATGGTGCTGTAGCTGTGGCTCAGTGCATTAGTGAGCCTCTTACTCCAGTTTTCCACATCCTGTGGTATAAATTAGGATTTTATAGCTAAGATCCTAATGGCTTCATCAATCTAATTTCAAAGGCAATGAAACCAAAGGGCTCAAGCAGTAAATACAGGTAAGTGCTGTGTAGTATAGAGTGTGTTCTTTAGAGCATAAGAACACTGTTTCAAAATAAAGTTAACTTCTGCTATTAAAAAGGGTTCTAGGATGCTAAGGAGAGCTCTATGCCTAGTAAAAAAATTCTTCTGTTACTAGTTAGATTGTAAAAAAATTTACCCCTAATGCCACAGTGTTCTTGGAAATGCTTCTGCAGCTGTGAAGTGCATTTCATCTCTCGTTCCCTTCTTTTACAGTGGTTTAGCAGAAGCTGCTGTATTTGCCTTGTTCTTTCTGTGATTAAGACACAGCAAACCCATGTTTTCCATGTTATAGGATGCATTTCCCCTGGTGCACTGCTTCCCCACTCCCACAGCCCTTACACATGGGAAAAGTCCTGTGGAAATTACTGGGTGTCAGATGAGTCGGTGTTGCAAAAATTAGTTCTGTGTCCTGTGCATTAAAAAGGACAGGTGTCTTTCAGTCTGCTACATAAAAGGTACAAGGAGGTAAACACTAGAGGTTGTGTTTTTTAATTATTTTTATGAAGCAAGTGTGACTTTCAGATAATATACATTCTAACTCATTAGTGTGTAGTTTCCTGCACACCTCCTTAGAAAAATGTTCATTATTATGCAAATGGCTACCCTCTGGCTTTGAAGTAATTGTCACTTGGAATAATGTGTGGGCCATGGTACAAAATACTTCAAAACCTAAATAGCTGGGAAATTCAAATTGGACAGTCAGACATTGCCTCTCGCTGTGTCTGTGCCTGGAAGCAAATTTGATATCCCTGAGGTCAGCTATCTATTGTGATATCCCTGGTGAAGGGAGTGGTAGGAAAGGGAATGGAGAAAAGGAGGAAGGAGTGTACAGGATATAGTCTCTGTGATAATTCAGACTTCTTTACTAATTTTAGGGTGTATTGCAAAGCTCGGAGTCTTCCAGACTCAAGGTTCTTCCAGAAAGGGAGGCATTAGGGAGAGACAGACATGCATTTGTCAGTATTTATTTTTAGGCACTCAGTGTTAGGGGTTTTTCTGGTTGATTATAGTCTAGTTTGACAGATGTGGTATAGATTTATTTAAGCTTGCACGCTGCAGCAATTCATAAGTTCAAGAAACAAATACTAGTGACATCTTCCAGTAGCAGCAAAGCTCTAGTATATTCTTTAACAAAGAAATTAGGTTTCTCGCTTAAGGTGTAGGTCCAGTACAACAGACAACTTTAAGCATATTAACTGGTGCAGTGCAGATGAAGGAATTCTTGGTGAGTGTGACAAATGTGTGTTTCTTAGGTATTCCTCCTTGAGAAGCATCATATGTCCGTGTATGCATTCATGTTCATGTGTTATTTTCAAAGGATTGCTAAGAGGAATACTTAAAAAAAACTGGTGTGTTACAGATGAAAACGGATATTTTCTTCTAAAATTGTTCACGGTCACACTGGTCTAACTCTAAAGTGACTGGTGGGAGACTGCTGGGCTCAGTGAACTTATTCTCCCAGCTGAATGCCCTTCGTAATGCAGTACCTTACCATTGTCTTCTAGATCAAGTTGTAATTTCCCTTTGCAGAGGAAGACTGGAAGGGGTAAAACATCTGAGTTTCTTCCCTCTTCTTGCACAAACCCTTCTGTCAGTCAGTTCACTCTCTGTTTCTGCTCTTTATCTGGCGATGCAATGTAACCCAGAGGGAGGATGGGACAGTGACCCCTGGTCTCTGTGTACAGCATTATGGGGACATGGAGCCAGTGTTGATAGCTCAGCCTTTCTCCAATTTCTCAGGAGTCTACTGCAGCTTCTGATGGAAACTAGACCCATTTTTGGGAGAGGGAGAGATTCCTGCAACATTCCCATGGAGGTAAAAGTTCACCAACTTTTAGAGGATGGACATCATTTTTTGTGGTAGAGTGAAAAAAGATCTTCCCCTTTTTGTGGTAGAATTATAAAAATCCCTTCTTTACAGAAGACTGTCATTCATCCTTTAGAAAGAAATGATCTGGCTTACAAATTAGCTTGTCCTTGCAGCATTAGGGAAAAAATAGCATGGTATTGAAGACTGTGATTCCTTTTCTTGCTAACAGATTATGATGCGTGGATGTCTCTTGAGGCTATCACACATTGATGGTAATAAATATGTACTCAGACTTGCGTAGCTATTTTTCAAGTATTCTGCACTAAAAAAGGGAGTTGTATTCAAGGGAGCTGAGGGGCAAGAGAGTAGCTTCTGAGATCTGATAACAGTTGAGAAATCGATAGAGACAAGGCAGGCTTGTTATGAAAAACCTCACTTATAGGTGGAAAATGAGAACTCTACGTGCTGCAAGCGTTTAGTTTGCAGTTTATTTTCTGAAGTCTTTCAGTTCTTCATTGTGATGACAGCAGTGACTATCAGATCCTCAGTAACTTGGAGGATTTGTTTTGGATAAACAACATACATCCGATATGACTACTCCAAAAATGTAACAAGGCAGATGGAATTGCCTGCATTACTTCACTGTCTCTCTCTGAAGTTTCCTAATTCAGATGCCTTGTTTTCTTCATTGATGTTTGCTGTATCATGTCAAACAAGGTAATGAATTTTTAAAATGTCATCAGTTTAGTCCTGTGGTATTCAGAATTTTTAGGTAAATCCTGTGAACACAGTGGAAATGATAGGAGAGATCACAGAATTTCAAGGCTTAGGGTAAGGAAAGATGGATTGTAGTTAAATTTTTTTGTGATATGAGCATGAAGTGGACCTCAGTTGTTCTATTGGTTCACAACATGAATGTTAAACCAGTGAAACAAAAACTAGATGGTGCTAATTCAGTTATTGAAAGTGTGCCCTTCCCATATCAGCCTTGAACAAAAAACCATAAGATATTAGAAATGAATGAAAGGTGCATCAGCTATCTCTTAATTGCATAATGTTTGTGCTTTAATGTTATTTAGACTGATAGCTCACATCCTGTGAATGGGAAAACCACCACGAAACACTGGAAGAGATCTTTATTTCAAACATTTAATTTTCACAGGTTTTAAATACTGCACTCCATTGATGTGATTTATATGAAACTCATATAAATTTTACGTGCTGATTTGTTGTTGTTGTTGTTGTCTCTTTAATTTGCCTTCCAAACTGGCATCATTTTGATTAATATACTGACTTTTGGAGCTCAGGCTTGGCAATAGGAATAGCCTGTCTTCAAACTCCTTTTCCTTTAAGATACGTGGCTAAATGAAAGGAAGATTAGTTGTAGTGTGTATGTGTTAGGACTGGAGTAAAATACTCATAAATATTTATCAGGTGGGGAAAATAAATACATGGGTGCATCCTTTTTAAAACTCGGATGACACGGCCTAATAGACCAGCTGGCAGAGGATGAAAGGTGAGTGTGGGGGAGATTTTTCACCTTGTGTAAACTGTGCAGTAACCTGGAGTGCTGTACAGAACATTGAAATGCCAAAATAGATGGAAGCGTGTACAGGCAAGGGCCTTTCTAGATAGGTAGGCAGATGATTGCTTTCCTAAGAGCCTGGAACTTTGAATTCATGGTGGGGGGTCTAATGTCATGCACTGTATTTACAGTGGCTGAGTGTGAATTCAGTGTGTTTAATGCTGTGACAGAATCACAGTGAGACAGAAGATAAGTACGGAGTGGCATTAGCAGAAAATCCAGATTTTGTAACATACATTGTAATCAATAGTGGCATAAACACAATATTTCTGTATTTCTGTCTTCTGTATTCACCTGTCTTTATCTGTAGGTAATACATTTTCAGCTTGTAGATGCAGCTGTTGGAATTTTCCATGTGTATAGGCATAACTCTTCATGGAGGAGAATATTATTTTCCAGTTGTCAGTTGTAAATTACAGCAGGAAAGATGGAGCTCTGTGGTTCTGGGGAGTGTGTGAAGTGCTGAGGTGTGAAGGAAAATCCTCCCTCCCTCGTTCTCTGTTGTTAAGGCAGGATCTGAGTTGGGAGGTGCTGCAGCTGGGTGGTGGCAATTGGCCCAACCTGGGTATGTTCCAACAGCAAGGAGCATCTCTGGAGCTTCACTAAAAAGTTCAAACAAAAGAACCCTTCACAATCTGAGTGTGTCACATGGGTTGAACTGAGCTGTCTGCCGCTGTCCTGCTGCTGCAGCTTCACATTTCAAGGGCTAAGTTGTTTGGGTGGTCCCTTCAGTGCTGCCCTACACAGAGGAGAATATCTGAGACACACAGCTCCCTCTTGGATGCCTCTTGGATTAAGCTCATTTTTTCTTGGGGTGGGGGGGGGTGGTTGTTTTTTTTTTTTTTTTCTTTTGGAGGTGGGCATCATTTTTAGATAAATCCAGCTGTCAGCATGGCCCTATGTGGCTTTTAGGCAATGTAGCTCCAGGATCTTTGGCTGATCTCAGGACTGGGGAGAATGGAAGAGTGATGGAGGATGGGGAGCTGGAGGAGAACTGGCTTGTTCTTGCAGTGCTGGTTTTGTTTTTCATTTGGGGTTTTTGTTGCTGTAAGTGAAGTGGGTGTTAGAAATGGATAATCTTGATAAATGATGAGAAATACTTGCTCTAGTTTTGCAGGCAAGAACACAAGCCACATGAAAGCAAGTATGATCGCAAGCATTCACCTCATATGAGGAAACTGCTTAAAAATTGAGGTATCCTTATTTCTAAACAATAACAAAAACCCCAAACAAACAAAAAATACCTCTTAAAAACCACAACAAACCCATAATATACTACAGTCTGTAAATGACTGTAAATGTTCCATAGTAGCTTTTTTTTTTTACTGCTCCATAGTGGCTTTTCATGTGTGCATTGAGGTGCAGAGAATTCCTGTCTGTACAGAGTTTTGGCGTGCTCTGAAAAGAGCGACTGGGCTGAGAGGAGTGTCCTGCAGAGCCAGAGGTGTGTGGGAGTGGAGGTGATCCCCCTGGGGTGCTGCCCTGTGCTCTCGGGGAGCAAGGACAGCTGAAGGACTTTGCCTAATCGACATCAGTTGTCCATGTCTTTGAAGATGTCCTCTCCTCCCTGTCATTTCCTTTGCCATAAGGTGATGGATCATGGCTAATACCACTTCCTCTGCAGTAAAAGCTGATCACTATCAAGTGCAGGAGGATTTAGGATTAAGATTGTTCAAGATGGTTTGAATGTCTCAAGAGGTGTGCGTATGAACAAATTATACACGCTCGCTGGTTTATCTTGCTAGATGTCTTCAGAATAAACCACTAATTTATTTAATAGATATCATGATTTTGGATGAGAGCACAGTATAAAGGTCTCTCGTGTCCTGCTTCTTGGGGTTACAGTAGTGGTTCCAATTGCAACTTCTACAGTAAGCCTTTTCAGCAGGTGCACTTCGAATATTCAGGACAGAGCAAAGTGGTTTTTCTTATTTTTCAGTGAATCTTGTCTGGGATGGGGGGAGTCTAAGCCAGGGAAAGATAAGAGGAGGACAGAGCCTGTTCTGTCTCAGCCCTGCGTGCCCCACGGTCAGGGCTGGTAGATGTGCTTCATTTACCCCGTAGCTCCTCAGCCACATCTGTTCTGGGGTCAGGAAGGCACCTTCCATCCCTGATGAACCCCCACGTGTCCTGTTAACAGCCTCACACTGCCGGGAGAGCCCCAGAGTGTGTTGTAGCTGCTGCCCCAGCTGGGCACGGGCCTCTGGAAGAGAGGTAATGCAGAGTCTGTTACTGTGGTCCTCGGAGGATAGAACAGGATCTAATTATGTTTCCTTAAAGCTTGCGCGTGGTTTTAGCCAACTCAAGGGGTGTCCAGTTATCATGACCAAATTCATCTGGGAGCTTGGAGTGACTAATTTGCTTCTGAAAGAGAATAGTGTGCCGAAATTACTCTATTGCAAGTCAATTGCTGTGATGAACTTCAATGATAATCTTTTGTTGCCAATTAAGATCAGTAGAGTTCTCTGTATGTTATGTTGTTTTACGTTTTTATATCTATTCCTATTAAACTAGAAAGTGGATTTCAATTTTGGATTTTTTTACAGCCTCTAAATAATGAAAGCATTCAGTCCTGATTTGTGTTTAATGGCTGGATAAAGACTGTTTGTTTTTATTTGTAATGTAGTGTTGTCTCCTTTGCAGATAATGTCAAAGATATCATAAAACAACACGGTGACTATTTAACAGGTTCGTTTCATCCTTAATGCCTGAGAGGAAAACGTGAGTGTGCACTTCAGCAAATGGTTCAAAATTGAGTCTTAGGCTCCAATATCTCAACTTCTTGTGTGTCTACAGTCCGAGCACGTTGTCAGTGAGCATATGTGGCAGTGCACTGCACGTTCACAGAGAGCATCGTGCAGTTAAACCCCTCTGAAGTCAAGGCCTTTGTGAGGGAGATCCAGGCAGCATGTCAGATGTTTGAGTGTTGAACTTTGGAAGCCAAAAACTATTCATACCCATTGATGATAACTTAATATCCATGTGTGTGTTTTTTGCCTTTTGGCCACGTGCCCAGATTCTATAACGATGAGTAGTTATCTTTGCAACCTTTCACATTGTTGACAGTGATTAATAATGTGTTGTGCACACTTCCATTGCATCAAATACCAATTTTTTGGGTAATGGGAAAAGAATATCTAGTTAGGGAATTAATGTCGTTGACTTCACACATTGTATATAATTCAAGTATTATTTTTTGGAAAAGCAAGGGTAGGAGTAGTAGATTGAAGTATGATTTTTATGTAGTTATGGGAGCAGAATATTAGGTTAATTTCTGTCAGTTTCCCTAATACAACTGAAATAGGAGCATGTGAACACAAGAAGCATATTTTTAAAGGATTTTACTGTGAGGAAGAAAATCTTTTAAATCACTAGATATATATTCTTTTGAATGTTAAATCCTAGAGCAGTAAAGATAACATATGTTTGTAAAAATGAGATGACTGCAGCTTAGAAATCTTGTTTTTCCTGAGCAAAACTGCTTGAAGTTGCCAGTGTGCGCACTGATAAGCACTCAATCCTAGGAACTTATCTCTCAGGCAATGTGTAAAGAGTGTAAAACTGGTGATTGGAAATTAAGAGATGGGTACTATTATCATACTTGGATACCTTTCATGTAAATACATGTCCTTCAATTGCTGTATTTTATTTTTTTTTTAGTTGACGGCATTTAACCTGAAGCACTTTTCCCCCCCTTTTTGGTAGTATTGAAGTAGTTTGCATATCACTGTATCTACTCAAGAAAAACTGAACTGTAAATTAGGTCACCTATGCTGATTTTCCACAACTTTTTTTTTTCTAAAGTGAAATTTAGCTTTTCTACTGTTTGTTTGTCTATTAAACACCTTTACCTTTCAGGATTCGAAGTTTTTTTTTGTGTTGTTACAGCTGCACTGTTTAGCAATGCAGAGCCTGTAGTTGTTTCATGATTTAGATGATATCTATGTGTATATATTAATTTCTATTCATGTGGTTAAGGACTGACATATTAAACTGGTATTCTCTCTGGTTTGTGTCATGGTTACTTCATTAACTGTCTTGAATTATGCTGTAAATATTTGCAGGAGCCCAGTCTTTGTAGTCATTCTCTGTGGGGAATTTGCATTGAAATTGATGGGGGATCTGAGTGTAGAAAAGCTGCTTGAGTGGGCATCATCTGCTCTTTCAGGCACACAAGCCTAAGTGGTAGAATATATATATGTATTTTTAAGTGCTAATGTACTGTTAGGGCAATCAAGGGGATGATTTCCTCGGTGATGTAAGTGGTTAGGCAGGAGGAGGATATCTGTTCCCTCAGAAACAGAGAAGATTTTTATCCAGAAAAGCTCTGGATAAAGCAGAGGCCAACAGAGAAGATGCAGGAAAATTTCTGTAAACTGAGCTATGAGATGATGATGGGAAGTGTGCAAGTTCAACAAAACGGGATTGTGACTATGTAAAAGCCTTTCATTTGTTCCTTCCTCTTAAGTATTTTGAGCCTTCTATGAATATTGTACTGAAGGTGATACATTCCAGAAGTTTGTTTTAGAGTTACTGTGTGCTGGAATATGAGCTCACACAGAGCTACAGGAGAAGGACAAATTATTTTTGAAAATGAATTTAAGCAAAATTCATACCGTTGTGGAAATGCTCGTACAAAGGAGGAATGATATAAATTTACTCCTTTCTCTCTGCAGCCTTGGAAGGGGAAGATTGTTGAGTAGCAAATCTTGTGCTCCGTGGAGGAAAACCACAATTGGAACAAGTTGCTTTTGCAGATGTACAATAACTGCAGAGAAACAATACAGTGCTCTCACTAAAAAGCCTCAAAATGTTTCTTCCTTTTGCATTTGCTGTTTGGCTCTGACCTGTATTTCAAAAGTATACACGCAAGGAGAATGAAAAACCGTGTTAAATTGTCGAAAGTTTGCGTCTTTGCAAACTTCATCTTGACGTTTGTCTGAATACCTGGTGTCTGAATACCTCTGGGATAGGGACTCCATTGTTTCTTGGTGGAAAGGCACACACCAAACTGAAACCAGAAATGAAATGTGGTGGTTTTGCCTGGATCTTTTTATGCATAAAGATGCACTAACCTTTCTGTAACAATAATTGCCTCAGTTCTTTCCTTTTCCACTGAAGCAATGAAAACGGAGAACCAAGAAGGTTTCAGCACTGTGTTTCAGCATATATTCTACTGTGGTTTTTAGCTATAATCCTTCCAATTTTTGGCTGACATAGATTAGCAATGTTTATACTCCATGACCCCAATGGTCCTTCCAAGCCTCAGCAACAGAGCACAGTAAACTAGTGAAAGAGACAGAAAAAAGCTGAGAAATTGTGAGTTTTCTTGATTTTTCAGAGGAGGGAAGGGGTTTGTAGTTTTTTTCACAACCTAGTTTGCATTTTGCTGGAGACAGGCAGTGGTGATATTAAGGCCTGTGTTATTTCCCAGGGTACTTGGAATTCATAAGTCTGAGTTAGACTCTTCTGATTCTGCCGTGAGTTTCCCTCTGTGATCAACAGAAGAATTTTCTGTCTAACAAAAGTAAGGTCTTGTGCTTATGCTAATATGCTCTAATGAAAAATGGGTTTTCTCATTTGAGCCCTTGAATAAGGGGCTTTATTTTGCTCTTTGTTCTTTTTAAACTTGTCCTTGCAGTACCCTGGCCATTTTAGACCCAGGGTAAGATCCTAAAATGCATCTAGAGAGTCCTGAGAAAGGTGATGCCCAGTGGTTGTGCTTGCTGGAGACCTGCTACTATGCAAAGAGAAAATACTTTCCATGGAACTCTAGGGTTTTCCAGTCTTGCATTTCCAAAAATGCACTTTCCCCAGCAGCAGAGTCATTTGCAATTAATGGCTTAGAGGCAAGGAGTGAAGCACAGGATAACATGAGAAGTCCTATGAATGTCAGCCACAAAACAGTGCATATCTTTTCCATCAGAAATAGTTGATTTTTCATAAAAATGCTTGGAGATGAGTGTTTTTGTGCATGGGGGAACAAGTCTGGCAGTGGTTTGGAAAGCAGAACTGGCACTGCATTTACAAATTGCACCATGGTCACGTTGCTTTGAGTGTGGGACTGGGAAGCTCTCTGTTCTGAGCCTTTGCAAGTTAATGGCTTAGTCTGAAATCCTCATACTCGGTTGAAAAGATTCCCTGTTGGATAGGGAATTGCTAACTTGTGATATTGATTCTGACAGGGTTTTTTTTTCCTAAAGAAATACATTTTATTTTCTCAGTGAATTCAAGGCGTGGGTGTGATGCCACTGGAAAATGAGCACTCTGTCTATTGCCAATTTGAGCACTTTAATGGCTGCACTAGAGGCAGCTATGCTAGCAGAGAAATTTGTGTGTTATTGTTCATATTGTTTCACCGCATAAAGGAATCCATTTTAGTAATATGAGTTGATTTAAAATACACACCAGTGAGTAAGTAATTAAAAAAGCCAGTAGATAAAGAAATGTTTCCTTCTGGCTTAACCCGTGTGGTTGGTAGCTGAAATACCTGTCTTAGGCAAGAACAACTTGTATGACTTGTCCTTGAACATGCATTTTGAAAGTTAGCCTAGAAGTTTAATCAATTAGTGCATGTTTTGATCATGTGCTGTCAGCAGGTTCCCCATCAGATTCTTGTGGCTCTTCTCTCTTGCTTGAATGTGCAGTCCTTGCACCTCTGTTGTTCAGTGTGAGGTCTGGTGTAGGGACAGGTCCAGGAGTTGTGGGCTGATAGGAAAAAGCCAGAAAAAGTAGTTTCTGGCCCATCTGTTACACTGCTTCAAGTAAATACTGGATATTTTGAGGTTAGACTAAAACCTTTACCCTTCAGTTTCTTTCTTAATTGTATTTTGGTTTTATTGGATCCCCATTCTAGACGTTTGAATTATTATTATTATGAGTATTTTGCTAAGTAGCATTAAAAATACAAGGGTGATGTATGGAAAGATCTAGAAGCACTGAATCTATGGTTGTTGCCACTCAGGTTCCCAGTGTAACCATTACTGCAAGGTTTGAGTGTATAAGTAGTCTGAAATGAGGCTTTTTGAGGTACCTCTGTATTCCATGGATCAGCTGATATCTGTAATTCCATGTGTAATGGCAAACAATGAACCAGAGTGAGAACTTAATTAGCACTCCTCTTTCAATATCTTTTCATTTAAGCCTGGTAGATTTTGTTCAGTGGTGTGTCCAAGTCAGTCAAACTTTTTAATGCTCATCTGAACTGATGGGATGAGACTGGGAGTGCCACTGTGTCATTGGGAATGATGTGTTTTCCTCGACTGGTGTGACAAGGATGTTGCTGAAGAAGTATTTTATTTCAGTGGACTTCTAAGAGCAGGAAAACATCTGTAGCCTTCTGCTGGAGGATGAGTTGGTGCAGACTGTCTAGTGATGTTCATTTAGATACAAGTAGAAGCTTAAAATTACGATTTTTGAAAGTTTGGATAAATTTGCAGTAGAGCAAATTTAGTGCAGTAGAAAAAAGAAAAGCTCAGCAGCACACATCAGTAGAAATGGGGCTGCATCTTTTGGGTGGAACTCAAACTGGCTCTCTAAACACTGTCTTGCCAAGCAGCTGCTTCCCAGGCTTGGTGTTGTTCTGAAGCTGTCTCTGTCATTGAGGCTGATGATACACAGCTCCTCTTACCCCATTTTTTCTGTGCCTCCTACTGCAGTTGGATGCCAAGCTCATCCAGGGGTTGCAGTATTTCCTCCTATGTGTGTGTGTACCTTCTAAAGTGGTTAATGACTTCTGGTGAATTTTGGGTCATACTTTCCCCCTTATCACAAAGAGGTGCATGATCCCTGTGCACCAGAAATTGTTCGATCTGTGCCAATCAATATCCCAGATAAAATTTAAATGGTGGCTTTCCAGGAAAAAAAAGCACTGAATTTTCACGACATGACTTTATAAAGCATTTCAAATGGTACTAGCAAGTCTTGAAAGCTGTCCTGATCCACATGGACATGGGAACATAATGGTCTCATAGGTGTTACATGTGATGTGGGTGTCAGGGCTTTCTCACAAGTGTAGAGCACCAGCACGTTTGTTCCTGTGATCTTCAGGGTGGTGGGTGATGTGTGGCTTACTGATTAATATTATTATTATTGTTCTGATACACAGAACTATGTAGCATGTGCGTAGCGTTTCAGTGAATCTCTAAGGTTGTGAAGATGGATCTGTGAAAAGAGTTAAAAAGTGGAGCATAAAATGAAAGGGATGTGTTTATCTGAACTAACGTGTGTGCATGCATATTTATTGCACAATTTGGAAGCCTGAAAAACCCCCTGTTCTTTCATAAATATTTGTATGTTTCAGCCTTTCATTTTGGTTTAAAATATGTAATCTACCATAGCAAATACACTTCTTTTTTTATCCCTTGACAGACCTTGCCAAATGATTACTTTTACCAGCTGTTCCAAATAGTGGAAGAAATAATGAGCTTAAAAAAAAACCCCAACAAATTGTAGCTTGTTGCTTCCTCGTTCCAGTGTCACTAGAAGATTTGGACAGTTGCTCTGTCATTAAGTGCCTACTTATTTTAAACTTTATGGTTGCAATGAAAACAACACTTTTACCATTTAAATTCATTCTTGAAAATCTCTTCTTTGAGGGAAGACAGTTGTCTACAGTCATGTAGGCCACAAGTACAATGAAAAGACAAGTGCTATGTCTTAAAAATAGAAAAATGCTCGAATTGCTCCCACTCCTGACCAAAATTTAAGAAACTCTTGGATTCTTAATAGTTTTCCATGTTTCTTCTGTGCAGATGGTTAATGAGGCTTTATGTTTCCATTAATTTTGTTTAAGGTCTAATGATTGCTTGTAAAAGCATACATGGAGTAGAGCCCACCTTTGTGAGGAATCAGAGTGGTGATGGTGCGCAGTGACCTCTTGTTGACTTGTACTCATAATTTAGAGACTACAGTGGGGTGTTTGGGTTGTGATTTCCCAGAAGTTTGTGCCTTTTTGAAACTTCCTTCCGTACAAAATCAGCCCCTTGTTCTATAACAGCAGCTGCATTAGTGTTTGCTGAGAGTGTGACAGTGGAATTGGAGGCTTAGGGTTAATATTCACTTCAAATTAAGCTCAGATGTGTTCTCGGTGATGAAGAGTAAACCCAAAGTTTAAAAGGTTAAAATAAGTCTTATTATAGTGGTCATAGATGACTAATCAAATTAAGTTTACTTATATAAATGTACTTAAAGTGGCTGAGGTGGAGAAGTGTCTCTGGAGCAGTTCTTTCTTGCTTTAGGCAGTTCAAAGTAAAGAGTATTATTTCAGTAACTTTTTTCCTATTTCCAGGCAGTTACATGTCTCTTCCTGCCTATACTGTCTTGGGGATTTTTGTGTTGAGGTTGTTCAGGGTTTGCTGGGTGGTTCTTTTCCCTAATATTTTCCTTGCTTGTGGTACCAGAAGCATAAAGGCTGGAATCCGTGGCCTCCTGCTTTTGGTGTTAGGCCGTGGTCTGTTGTACACATAATTATGGGCTGTAGAAACAAACTAGTGATGTCACTGATAGTTTTGCTGATGGAGTGTGTGTTTGCTCTTCTTGTAAATAGAAAAAATTATGTAGATGCCCATGTGAAGAGAAAATGGCAACAGTCACTGTGTGGGTGACTTGTTCTGGCACACATTTTCTTGTGAAGCTTGTTGTCTGTGATATGGGCTCACTGCTTATGTAAGAGTCTGTCTGGTATTTCAGGGGAGGTCCAGAGGCTGTTCTGATTTTTTTTGTTGGTGTGCACGAGTCACTTATTTGATTACCACTGCGGTTTTGGGTGCATGTGTTTGCAATGTTCCTTACTTATGGTCCCTGTAGTAGCTCTGCACCTACTTCAGCCCCCAGCAAGGACTAACACTTTGTCTTGCCTCTTCTGTGAAGAATTTCCTGTTTTCAGGGGAAAATAAGAAACCAGTTCCTCCCTGGATGTCTTTTTTAGATGAAACTGCTACTTTTCAGATAGGTAACCCTATAAATAGGGTTGTGGAACATGAATTAACCTTGTAGATAATGGAAAGATCTGAGTTTTATCTACAGTGTTCTTTCTGTGAGTGAAAGTCTAAGTTGGAACCAGGCTGGTGTGTTTCTTGTGTGCTTCATATTCTTTCCAATATGGGCTGAATGGTAAATTTGGGAAACCTTTAGCATTCCTCTTTGCACAACAATGATGTAAAGTAGGGTAAGTGCTCTACTTTTGTCTTTTCATACTTATTTAAGAAAAATTGTGCCTCTGTCTGGCATCACTCCAGCTTTGTATGCTGAGCATGACACCATATGGTCCCTTGGGTCAGCTGGGATCAGCTGTCCCACCTCTGTCCCTTCCCAGCTTCTTGTGTACCCCCAGCCTGCTATGCTGGTGGAGTGGCACGAGGAGCAGAAAGACCTTGGCTCTGTGTTAAGCACTGCTCAGCAGCAACTCAAACACCCCTGTATTATCAGCACTGTTTCCAGCACAAATCCAAACCATACCTCCCTATCAGCTACTATGAAGAAAATTAACTCTACCCCAGAGAAAACCAGCACAGGCATCCCGAGGTCCTTTATTTAGTGAGCTTTCCCAGTTATGCATCTGCAGTAAGGCTTATCTTTATGTTAGATCCTGAATGTGAAATGGATAGTCCTTTGTGTAAACACAAACAGATAAAATTTTATCACTCGGAACAGCTATTTCCATGTAGTGAGTTACATCTAAAATGCACAATGACTGATTAAGGAGAAGATAAGCTGGAAGATGTTAGCAATAGCTTGTGAATAAAAGTGTTAACAACACTCTAGGTGTCAGGGAAGGATGATAAATAATTAGTGGTTTTGGAGTTAAAGATTAAGGTTAGAAGAAACTGGACAAAAGGGCTGTAATACTGGAAACACAGAGTCCTGCTGCCTTCTGTTGTATTCCTGACTGATCCTTTGCATGTGTTTGTGACAGGACCCTGGAAGTTGTGGTTTTCCATTCCAGCACACACCAGGTCGCTGTCCTGGGCTCTCTTTCCATGGAGTTTGACCCTGGCATGCTTGCAGTTTTAAGCTGTGGTCTCCACGTGTGGCTTGTTCTTCTGTTGTGGGGTGGCAGTGCCCCTGAAGAGGGAGGTGGCATCATGTCCTGCGCCGTGCCAGGATCAGTCACCTCACACTTCCCGCGTTACAGGATCTTGCCTGTTGGTAGTATCAGCTCCAGGGAAGCCCTGCATCACTGTTTCTGCTGGCAGCCAGTGGAAGGTGTATTTTTTTGGGAGTTAAAAGGCAGCACGATGTGAGATTATGAATGCTGCTTGAATATCTAAAATATTTCAGTATCTTGTGCATGTTTATCTCAGGACAGAGAGGCACAGTCAGCCTTCCTGCCCATGGCAGAGAGGTGGAACTGAGTGACCTTTAAGGTCCTTTCCAACTCCAGCCATCCTGTGATGCTGTAGCTGCTGATACTGATGTGGAGGGCTGGGTGGCCACTGCTGTGAGATGGTGGACAAGGGGCCGTGGTGTTAATATTGCAAAAATCTGAATGAGGGGACCCCTTTCCCACCACAGAACAGCTTTTCCCAGTCTTTTTTCTACCCTCTCCCTCCATCATTCCCAAATAATCTTAAAGCACATGCTTTTTGGTCAGTGTAAATTGGCATTATTTTGGGAAACACATTCCTTAAAGCCATTTCATGCTTTTCATTTCTGTCTGGGCCGTGATGAGGCAGGCAAATGAATGGCTGCAGGTTCTCCAAATGCTGGTACTTCCCCTTGCCTTTACCATAGTCCTGGCCCCCAATTCTTGACTGGCAGCTGACCAAGGAGGAATCCTAGAACATCTCAGCATCAAAAAACCTCAAGTGTTTTGAGGCTGGTGCCAAGTTGGTGAGGATATGTAGTCAGAAGCTGGACTCAGGATTGGGGATACTCCGAATTAAATTAATGCTTGCCTGTATCTAACACCTAATTGTGCAGAGTAGGTGCATAGTGGACACCTGAGAGAGCGTTTGAGACAGAGCAGTTCTGGGTAGCACAGGGGTTTTTTTCTCCTATTTATGTTGCATTAGCTTTGGTATTTCCTGTGTGTACACAGGTATTCCCCACTGAACTGGGTATTTACAGTCCTGCAGAAATATTTATAAAGCACTTCAATTTGCTGCTCTCTTAACAGCTTGGCACAAGCTCTAGGGAAGCACTACTGCTGGGAGCAGTAGGCTGCCTCCTTTTGTGGGATTTAGTGAATCGTTAAATGTCTCAAATTTATGTCCACTATATTAATAGAAATGAAAACAGCAATACTACCTGGCTCCAAAAATGATTCTCTTCTTTCCTGTTGGTGTCATAAATAGCATTTCCCTGCTTCCTGTGGGTCGAACAAAACAGCAATCCTGTACAAGAAATTACTCTCAATTTCCTTTCTCTTATTGCTGTCTCAGTGTTTACTGATTCGGTGGAAAATGTGTGGGTCGTCCTAATCTTTTCAACAAAAATTTGGTTGTTTTTTTTCTCCTCTAGCAATTTATTTATTTTAGAAAATAATGCTTAACACTTTCAGAGCACTTAAGGGTGTTGGTTTTGGTGTTGTACCTGATATTTGAAATGTCCTGGTTATACACTGCTTTAAAATGAACAGCACCTTGCCCTTCTGAGGGAAGAAATTGATAAAGAGCTAGGCAAGCCCCATGGTACTAATTGTATCTGAGGTTACTTGGGGATGGAGGTTAGACCAGTTTGTCTTTGGTTCTTGAGTCGCGATTTGTTTAATTTTATATATGTATATAATACATAACTCAGTTATAATTAACAAGGATATAAATGCTTTAAAATACCAGCCCCCTCTTTCTTCCCAGGGGTGTTTGTAGGCAATTTCTCTCTATTCAAGGGAAGGCAGCCTGAAGCCAGTTTGTCTCAGAGCTCTCTGTCCCTGACCTTTCCTTCCCTGTTGCGTGCGATCCCTCCTCTCCGCGCTGCCCCTGCACTGAAGGAAGAGCCCGACCTGAGCAGCTTTCCTGGAGCAGCGACCTCGACTCCCCTTTTGTGTTCTGCTGCCAGCTTGGATAACTCAGTGTGCTCCTGGGGAGGACACGGAAACCTCTTGGTTTCGGAAGCACAGGTTGCAACAACAGACCTGTTACTTTTAAGCCCTGGCCTGCTTAGGATGAGGCTCAGTCCTTCTCTGGGATCTTGCTGTAGGTGGAAGTGTGCTCTCATGGCTGGATTTCTGTGCTGTGTAATGAGAAGGGGACACAGTCTCCGAGGAGAAATACCAGGGTTGTACTAGGGAAAAATGTCTTGCAAGAAACAGCTTTGAATTTGTTATTTGGCGTCCATTAAATGCCCTTTAAAATCACTATTTCGAAGTGATTCCTCAAGATGGCTTTTTTGCAACGTTTTTCTAGGGACTAATAGCTTAATTTGTTCTTTTTCGTTTTGCTGTCAAACACTCTTAACTTGGAGCAGATTGGCTTGTGTTGTGATTTCTTCTGAGCCAGCTGGTCCTGGTAGGGCTTTGGGAGGGGAAACCTGGGAAAGGGAAATGAGGGCTGGGACATCAGGGCTGCCTTTTTCTCAGGTGAAGTGAAGATTTTCTTACTAGGCAGGACTCTAGAAGACATGGGCACTAGGGGCTGAAGTCAAATACCTTTTAAGGACTTACAGAAAGGACTGTACATCATAGGAAAACATCAAATACAAATCTTCTGTGTAGAGCACCTGCAGTTAAGATGTAGTGGGATAAAATTTTCAACGGATTCCGTGCTTAAAACTTCAATAAAAGTACTTGGTGTCAGCCCTACACCTTTATTCTACCTTAAGCCCAGCCAGAAAAAACCCCTTTCAAGTCCTTGTTTTTAACCTTACAAACTATAGGCTTCCTGAGTAGTTTGTTATGCATTAATTAACTCAACTTTTTAATGATAAGTCTGAAGCAAAAGGAGACTTTGGTCATTGTCAGTGGCACAGTACTGTGTGATCAATAAGATTAATCAGCTGTGAGCAGGACACAGGCAAGCAGTTGTTCTGAAAGGTAATTGTAAAACAAAAATTGAGACACTTTCATGTGTACAGGTGGAGCAACTGTAAATAGCGCTCTGTTAATATTCCCAGTAGAATCTGAGGCAGCTCAAAACTGGCTGAGGAAAAAGGAAAATGCAGTTGCTCCTTGTCTTGGAGGCAACTGCTAGACTGCTATGGTTTTTTCTTAGCCAGTAAGCATGTTATCTGTTTTTTGGGGGTTAAGGTTTTGAATTGCATATCATCAATCACTTTCCGGAGGTGTTTGGAATACACGTTGTGCTGTGATTAAACCAGTCCTCCACTCTGGAGGGACAGGGTAACATACTGAAATACATCACCTACTGAAAATCAAGGCCTTTTTGTAACCTGGTATGGAAATAGGTGATGTTATTTTGCTGTAGTAATACACTGCTTTTTCTTGGTTTACTCTGATAAATGGTGACCATGAATTTGAAGTGACTTGTTTTTGTGCCTTTTGAATACTGATCTTACTGAGATATATACTGCTTACTACATCAGTTCACTGTATTGCATAAAATAAAACAAATCCAGTTGTAGCAGAATCAGTAATCGGGAGCAAGCAATTTTCTGTCTGGTTTTGGCTTGTTTTTTTAGATTGGTTTTTTTTTTTTAAAGTGGTGTGGGGTTAGCTTCTCTTCTTGCACCACGTTGCAGAGTGTTCTTTTCTGCTTTTCAGTGAGACAAACTGAGCCAGCTGCACAGGAGATCCTTCACATCAAAGTGTTTATGACACGCTCTTTGTGTTCTGGGTTTTTTCCAATCCTAGACTGATCTCACTATTAATGTCATTCTCAGGATGGAATTT
>VYXC01007460.1:839673-903688 GCA_013397175.1 Platysteira castanea | reverse complement strand
TTTTTGGTAAGGAAATTGCTTATTCCCATTTCCCATGCTGGTAAAAGCATCTGTGAGATTGCAGATTCTCTCTTGTGGCAACCAGGAATCAGTTAGCTGTGGGTCAGATACAGAGCAATAAGGCTGTACTGCTCTAAATAATGTGAGTTTTCATTTTTTTCCTAGTATCTTTGTAGTGACCCATTACCTTCAGAACAATTCTTGTTTATGGAAGAAAGATGTGGGTTGGTTTGTTGTGCTTTTTTATATCAGTATATTTTCACTCAGATTGTTTTTTTCCTTCAAAGGATGGTTTTTGTGAAGTACACACTCTTGATTTAATTCCTTGTACAATATACAGTCTTCTGTGGATAGCAGAAAAGGATGTATATAGGAAAAGTCCAGCTCCTGAGATACAAGTGCTTACCTTGACATCACAGAAGGCCCGAGGGAGATAAACACTGATGATTTCACATGGCTCCCAATAAGGCAGGTGGGCAAGCCTCCTGTTCTTTCAGTGGAATTTGGTTTGGACTCCTGGTTTAAAAAAAAAAAAAACCACCCAAACCACACAACCCCCAAACAAACGAAAAACTTCAAGCACAAAACACCAAATCTGTCCAAGTCTCTCTTAATGCACTTCATTTTGGGAATGTGAAAAGAGGTTTTTTCTTCGTGTATTAACTGCAGGACTAAATATTTACCAGGTCAAAGCCTGGGCAGCAGTTGCTGCCTTCATTTTCTCAAAGGAATAGAAGTATTTTGCCTTCAGTTCCATGCGTGTACCATATTTCTTTCTGAATTGACCATTGTCAGGAATATCACAGTGAAGATGTAAATTACAGGTATTCTGTGTATTCTTTGAGTTAATGCTATTTTAATTTTTTAGATGATGATTCTTTGTTCACTAGGTGGAAATACATTCATTGTTTCTTTCTTTTAGAAGTAAATCTTGAAGAATTGGTAGACAAAATATAGTTAAGTAAGCTACTGCCTCTTTCTTCATCCCAGTTGTGCTGTGATCTGTTTTTGCTGTTGAAAGCAAACTTAAAGTCTTATCTTCAGTCATTTCTAGAAGTGTAAGCAGAAATGTCACAGTTAGACAACTCCTGCCATAAGTTTCATGGTTGCCTTTTTGGACTCAACCATGTTTGAATCAGGAAAAAAAAAATAGAGGATGAAATAGTCTTTTGGACAAAGCTAACCTAGCAGCTATTGTTTACTGATTAGTGACTTCTAAAGTGAAAACTTCATTATCAGTAATGATAGCTGCCAAAAAACTGCTTGTTCTCAAAATAGCCGTTACCACTTAGCCTGAATCTCTTTTCAGATATCTCCAGCTATTTAAGATCAAAATAGCACTTAATGGGTTTAAGTAATCAATAGCCCCAAAGACTTCTGAAGATCTTGGCACATAAAATATTAATAGTTTGTATTTGTCTTTTTAAGAATCTACTAAGCACTGTTAACACATTACAAAATGCTAAGATTGCAAAGTGCCTCTATTAAATGATGTTAAAATGCCTCCAACAAGCCTGAGATGCTTGTTTTATGTATCGATGTAAATAAATGCTATTTCTATTCTGTTGAAGTACACAGTTACTTTGAAGTTCAGCGCTGAGCTTGATTTGCTGACAGGCTCGTTTTACTGCAGGATGGCAAGGTAGTCTTAAAAAATGTCATTTTTCTGCAATCCTTGTATTTTAAACTACAGAATGTTTCTCAGCTAAGAGAAATTCTTTAACACACTTTTCTGTAAGTAAATAGTAAATATCTGTTCAGCTGAGTTCTGTTTAAGCTGGGGTCATAATTAAGGCGCGTGGGTTAATGCCCAGAGCTGGTTAAGGCACTGTGAGCAGAGGAGGAAGAGAAATGTTGACTGGGGTGGAGGTTGATGGATATCAGGGTGCACTTCTGAAGTCCCACAGCAACTCAGAGTTAATAACCTGCTGTAGCTATCAAGCATTTCAAGAGGAATGGTAATTTCTAGTGGAGTTTAGAAGACGAGAATGAGTCTCAGCCTAATTGTCTCATGGAGTTAACCTGACTGCTCGTCTTAGATCTTACTACAAGCAACTTTCAAATTCCCTTTTTGCCTCCCATGTCTGGTAAAAGAGATTTGTTTACACTTTACTAAATTTAAATACACTATTTTCTCTGCTGGAGACTGAACATCTTAAAGAAGAGTCTTTTTCATTAAAAACATCGATACATAAACATTAAAGGGGAAATTGCTATTGATCAAAATAGCAAGATATTTCTTTCTGGTCGGTTTTCTACATTACTTAAAACAGCAATTTTAGTCATATTGGCAATTTTTATTTAATGGCCTCTCAATCTTTGTGCTGTGTACAGAAAATGGAAGGGATTATGATATTTTTATTTCATTGATATTCAGCTGCTTTCAAGGTGAAACTGGGGATGGAAAAAAAAAACAAAAAAGAAAATTCACAACTCCTGCCAGACATGGTTTGACTGTGGGAGTATTTGAAGACATTTACTTGGAGCATATGGTATGAAATTGCTGCTGATTTGGGTGTCTTGAGTTTAAGCATAGAAACAGTTGGATACTGTCAGTCAGTAGCTGCCAAAAATTGAAATTTAATGAGGCGAGCTTTAACCTGCATACCTAGTGGGTACCTGTCTCTCAAGTGTCACCTGCATGCAAGATGAAAGACTTTTTTTCTGGTGGCAGATTTGTACTGAAACCTGATAGACCTTTTAAGCTTTGCCTTTCCTTTCCTCTTAAGCAATTGCAGGGTATTATTTATGTTGAATTGCACTTGTGGGTGGAGAGTGGGGGGTGAGAGCCTGTCCTGTCCATTTTCCAAGGACGTGTTTTTAAAACATCACTGTCCTGTCAGTCTTTCAAGGGCAATTTTAAAAACATCATCGCAATTGCTTCTGAAGAGCTGTTTCTAGGAAACTTTGGGGGCACCAGTCAATTTTTGTTTAATCTTTCCTCCCTCCTCTTAATAAGGCAGAAAAGGTGGTGAGTCTGGCAGTGAATATCTCTCTGCTCCAACGCTTCCCTTGCTGCTCTGGATTGTAAACACCTGAGTTCTTGTTATCTCCCTCCTGCTGGCAGTGCCATTAGGGAGGTTTTAAATAGTACCAGCACGATGCTGGCTGCTGTCGAGATTCAAAATCCTGTTATGACTGTAAACTGTGAACCGTGAAATACTGGAGGACAGAGGTTGAGTGAGTATTCTGCTTATCTGCCTAGGATTTGTCCTTCCTTTTGCTTTGAAAGAAAAAAAAAGGTTGACTCTCTTAGTTTAGAAAGAAAAAAATAAAGTAGAAGGAAAACCTGCATGTGTGTGAAACGGCATTTGATTGAACAAAGCCTCTAATAAATGTCCTTTTTCCTGTGTTATCTCATTCCTGACTGACAGGCAGAGAAAACATCATGTTTGGAGCACAGTAGTAAGCACTGCAGTCTTTTCTGCTGCTGTCCAGGAGCAGTGCCTGTACAGTTGCAAAATATAAACCCCCCTATCTTCCCCTTTTATCTTACCGAAGGAGGTCCCTTCCTTCGTAGCTGTTGCTGTAGTTTGCCTATCTGAACTTGTAAGGAAATATTAAATAACACTTGGAGGAGGCCTTAGCTCTTATTTCTGCTGAGAAAATCCTCTGTTCTTTTAGGAGGGTCTGTGCAAAAGGCCTATGTTGGTCCTATTAAGTAGTTTTATTTGTAAGCTCTTTGGTTTAGCTGGGTAACTGCACATCCCCAATTCTGTAATTTTGGGTTAACTGAGCTTTCCTTGATGCTGCTGTGTGTTTTGCTTCTGCTGCTTTCCTTGTGTTTTCTAATGCAGAGACAAAAGCGTTTGCTTGAGCCTCTGCTGTCAAGTCTTTCTGCCAACCTGTCTGGCTGATGGTCTTCTTCAGACCAGTTTAGTGTTTGTAAATAGGCTTGATGTGAGTCATGTCACAGCAAAAATAATGAAACCCCCTGTATTAAGTGCTATGCTGGTTCAATGATGCTGATAAGATCGGTTCATCCCTACATCAGTGTGATTTAGAGAAATTGCTGTGTTGTGAATGGAATTTTAACAAGTCGTCCCCACGGAAAAAAGGGTAGTTAAATTAAAATGATGTTTAAATCAGAACAGCACAGAGAAGACATTGAATGTAAATCAACTATGTTAATGGCAAACAAAGCTAATTCTGGGAAGTGTGGTGTGAGAAGGGTCTGCCTTGGTTTGTTGTTTGCACCTATGCATTTGTAATACATTGATGTTTTAATTTTTTTTCCATCATGTGGATTTGATGTTAAGATAAATAATATTGTTTTTTCAATGACAGAAGTCAGCTTGACCACAAAACTTAAAACTTAAGAACTGCTATAGTAGAAGTAGGGGAGAAAAAAGATGTGGATACCAAGAGTTAGTAGGCAATAATAAACTGCAAAATCTTAAATTGTGTAATATTTATTGCTTGGATTTAAAAAAAAACATTTCAGATATTCTTATCTAAATAGAGAGATGCCAGGAATTGCTTGATTGTGAAATAAACCTGTAATGCATCTTGGACATAATTTAGATGCCCCCACCTCCTCCCTCCAGATAAAAAAAAAGGGAAATCAGATTTGTGGTGGTTGCTCTGAAGCAAAGTGAGACAGAGGCACTAGGACAGATATGTGGAAACTATCTGTAGCAAGAGCAAGTATCCCTCGTGTCTGCTGTGACAGAGAGCTTGCAGCTGGTCCTTGTATACACGAGCTGTCCTCACATCACTGGTGGAGAAGGTTGTGAGTGAGGACCCTTTTGGTGCAGTGTACCACCCAGACAGCTCTGCTTGTCCCTCCAAAGTCCTGCTCCTAGCTGCTAATTTTATCAGTGAGCTCACTGTCACTGCACATCAATCCCTGCCTCTCCTAGACCCATGGAGAGCTTCCTCTCCACTCGCTGGTTGAAATGGCTTGAGCTAAAAAATGCACATTAACCCCAAAAAATTGACACTGACATTTTTTGGCCTTGTTTTAAACACAGTGTTCGAGCCAAGCAGTTTGAGCTCCAGCTCATTCCTGTTCAAGTCTGGTTTTGGAAGAGTCTAGAAACACTGGGCTGGTCTTACTGTTGTGCTGGAGAAAGGGGACGTGTTTGGGACAGGCAGGGGGTCCCCAGGGTGCCACAGGGGACTCTTGGCTTGCCTCATGAACCATTATTATGCTGACTTGGAAAAAAAAGTCACTTGGACTAGACTTTATCTTGCCAGTAATGTGCGATCAGCATCTCCATCAGCGCTCAGGATAGACGTGACAGACCGCACTCAGAGGGAGCAGGGTGTTTTGTTCCTTTGTTCCTTTCCCTGCACCGTTTTTGCTCTGGTTTTTGCTCTGTGGCGTGAGTTATTAGGTTACAGTATCTTATTGACTGGGAGGAGGGAGAGAAAGGATGATGGTGATGATAATGTAATAGAACATTGTAATGATAAATGGTAAAATAATAATCTACATGTAATCAATACCTAACTCTCTCATGGTTGATCAGATATGCAGATGCTGGGTTTGAATTTTACACCTACCTTATCTGCTGTAGAAATGCAATGTAATTGGCTCCAAAATGTAAGTGAACTGCAGTTGCAGCTGAAGAGCTCAGAATTTGGAGATGGAATGTAGTACCTTGAGTCTTTTTCCATGAGGTGGGAGTTGGGTGTTTCTTTAGTTACCAGTCAGGTGACATTTTTCTTTGTAAACCTCGGTATGCTCAAGACTTAGCTCTATTCACTGCTTTTTGTCCTTGCTTCAGTTTCACTCAATTCCGTGGTCCCGTTTCAGTTTCACTCATTTCTGTGATCCCATCTTCCCCTGTCTTCATCCGATCTCAGTCCCTGCCCGCAGGGAGAACTTGATGTGCTGGTGCTGATCTCCAGCTGGTCGGAGAGACCATTGCTAAGCCTTGTTGAACCATAGCTTCCCAAGGATTCCAGTTCTCCTGCTCAAACCTCTGTGTTCTGGCTGGAGACCTTCCCATGAGGTTACGTTGGAAAGACTGTGGGAAGTTTTGGTCCTCGTAGAGGAGAAATTAGGGAGTAAATTACCTTTCAGTAAGTTCAATCTGTAGCCTGCGCATGATGAGTAGTGTCAAGCCTAAAGAAGAGACAACTTGATACCAGACAGAGCAGAATGATCTCAGCTGACCAGTAGGAGGCTCTGATGGATTTCACTGCAGTGTTTATATCAAAAGCCATTCAAAAATCCAAATTTGCCTCTTTCTGGTCTGAGTTTAGATGGATTCTTAATTGCCAACAGCAAGAGCAGGGCCTGAGGCTGAGAAGCTGATGGCAACTTTCAGAAGGATCTTGGCAGCTTGCAGTATCTGCTGCTGCTTCTCTTTGGGCGCTTTTCCTGCGTCTCTGGGGAGAGAGAGAGATGTAGCTGCAGACAATATTTATAATCATCAGCTTGTCAGAGTTCTTTGTACTGCCCCGTGCAGAGGAGCAATGCCTGAAGTTCTTGTCTTGCTGTGATGAACACACTTTCTACAAAGTTGTGTTAGCTTTTCCTGATCGTTTTTGTGCATAGTGGGATATGAATTTGAAAAAAAATGGATCTTAACTCTCTAGGAGCTGCCTCATGAACTTGGTGTCCTGGGTAAGCTGATGCAAGAAGCATGAGAGGTGGAAACTAAGTATGGGAATGTGGGAATGTTTCTGCTCACGTCTGGTAGATCCTTACTGCAGTTACTCCTTTTTCATCTTTTGGAATTAATCATTGCTTACAAACAGTGTGGGCTTTTTGTGTACTGGAGAGTAGGAACCAATGGTGGCAGAAATTGTTGTGAGCTGTTATTGGAAATCAGAGTGGGGTTTTCAGCTCCTCTCCGACTGCAGAGGTCTGCTACTGGTGTTTGAGTATCACTGTTTGAGCCTGCATATCCCTGAAATGTTCTAACCAAGCTTTTCCAAAGCAATCCATCAGGATTTTCGCTTTATCTCCACAGTGCGTGCTGAAGGAGCACATGGGAGTGGAAGTTAGGGAGAAATTAAATTTATTAAAAGCACAAAGTGTGCTTCAGTTTAGATGCCATTTAATCGCAGTTGCTCCTGCCTTTTTCTCCTTCTAATTTCTGAAAATTTTAAGGAGTAAAGTTCAGTACGTATGACTCATTAAATGGTCCAAGGCTTTTAGACTTGGGTGTATTGAATTTGAGGTATTTGAGCTTTGGTCAAATATTTTAGTCTTCTGACTACGACACAGTCAGCAGGAGAATCTTCCTTATTTTGCTTTGTTCTACTCTAAGGGAAATATTAAATTCCTCTTACAGTCACAAGAGCTTTGAGACAGGGGTTTTAAGAGGAAAGACAAATACCTCCCTAAACAAAAGTGAGATTTTGGGGAGATCTATGTGGACTAAATTTCACAAAAGTTGTTCTTGGGTGCTTACAGTACGGGTGCAATTGAATATTATCCGGATGCTAATTTGAACCTTTTTAGGGAGTACTGATAGTTCTTTAGGGCAAAATTCCTATCATAGGAGCAAGGTGGGGCTGGCATGGCGGTACTGAGGGATCATGTTGGGTAAGAGCAGTGTGGGAGAGGGTGCAGGCAGCTCACATAACTTATGGCAGTCGAGGTTCTCCGGGGATCAATCCTCAGCTGGTGTGAATTATCACAGCTTCATTAATGCGAGTGAGTGATGTCAGGCTGTGCCCAGCTGATGTTCCAGCCTCGTGGCTGTAAAACCTCGGGTGGACAGCGTGGCTCAGGGTTGGCTTGCGCTGTTCGTGTGTGCACACAATTGTTTAATGTATTAAAATGTACTTGGTGTATCAAACATGGGGATTTCAGACTTGGCGTGACTGTGCTGCCACAGAAGGGCATTCCAAGGATTTCTGTGAGCGGGGCATTAAGGCACAGCAGAAAAGATGCCACATCCAGTTGGAATCCCTTCCTGTTTGAGGTATTTGGTGCTCCTACATGCCTGTCTGAAGTTCCAGCCTGGCTGGTACGCTTCTCTTTCCTGTCTCTCTCCTGTTTGAAGGAGAGCCTGATGCTGTAGTGCTCTCTGAAGCCCACATTTGGGCTGAATGCTACAGGAAGTGAATTGTTGGATATGCAAACACTCTGACAGCACCTTTCTACTTGTGGTTGCAACAAACTGCTGCTGGCTTTTGACTCAAAAAATTCAGGCTCTGGCTGTGGGGGGACTTCAGCTGTCCCAAATGGGACATCCCTTCTGTGGTCTTGGCCTCGTGCTGCTGGATTCTGCTGAAGGAGAAGCAGACTGAGATCTAATCTGTCTGGAGCCGAAATGCTTTGATGAGCCATTTCCCTAGAGATGACGAGCTAATGGTTTGTCCATAAAGCCATGCAGCTTTTCCCATTTCTTTGGGAAATGAATAGAGCTGGAACAGAATCATATGCTGCATTGTGATAGCCTAATGCTCTTACAGAGCTGGGTGTTATTACCCAAGCTGCTTTAGTGGACAAATTAGACATGCGGAATTTCCAGATTTTACTTTATTCAGATTTTAATTAACTCAGTGTAATAAGCTGTAAGCACATTAATATCAACAAAATACTTTGTACTGTATCTGCTAATATTTAGATGAAAAAGCCAAGAGTATTGTTTTCATACAAAGACCGGTGAGGCTAGAAATAATGGGGATCTTTTTTAGGAATTTGGAACGTGCTTTTGAAATAATCTTGCATTTTCAGTGGTAGATTTCAAATAATAGCTGTGCAGTGGAAACTGCTTGTATGGGATTTTTACTGTCACATGCATTTTTTTTTTTCCTTTTTTTAAGCTTATACTTGAAAAATTGATGGAGTCATTTGCATTCACTAGCTTGGACAGATGGTGTGATCCGTAACAAAATACTCAACAGCATACTAAAAAGGATCATTTCAGCACCTATCCCCTGCAAACAGCTTTCATCCTGACAGCAAGGGAAGGCTTTTGAAATCCAGCATCCTCACACAAGCCTTGCCAAGGTGAAAGCACTACCTGAGCCCTGGCAGGTGCACGTCTGCAGTGGCTCGGCGTGAGCTGGAGCTCGGGCTGCAGCCGCCCACCCTGGTGGGCATCTACACTGGGCAAGGCTAGAAAATACCAGCTGAAAAAAGAGCCAGCTCCAGCATTTGCTTAAGAATCTTTCCTTGGGAATTGGGAGTTCTTCACCTGCCACCGGGATTGCTTCTGGATGCAGTTAACCCGGTGGCAGGAGATGCTCAGGGCGCTGCTGTGTGAGGGAGTCAGTAACCGAGGGGGATCAGGGCTTCCCAAACTGCTTCCAGGCACTGAGAGCAAATGAGGGTAGCTGTGCTCTGTCTCATATCCCAACAGGAATGTAGATGTCCTTTGATCAGCTATTTAGGCTGTGTGTACAAGACTAATTGTATGCAAATATTGTAAAAGTCCAGCTTATTTTTGTTTAAAAAAAACCCCAAACCCAACCACCACCTTTATCTTTTGATCAAAAGAGAAGCAAAAAAAAAAAAATTTAGTTGTGTTTTCCACCATCTGCTTACTCTAGCATGGTTTACTGGTTTTTATCATGTGGAGACCTTGGAAAAATTTGGAACTGATTTCAGTAACCTCTGTTCTGTGTCACTTGTGTTGTGTCGTCATCTTGCATGGAGACCGGCAAAAACCTGATCATCAGAGTATTTGTAAAGAAAATTAATGGGAGAGGACAATTATTTTAGTAATAGTTGGAAATTATTTTAGTTAAAATAACCACTGGAATTCTATAAAAGAACACATTTGTGGCTGCAAATTAGGAATAAGGAAAATTTTTTCAGATACTGCCAACTGAGCAAAGCTGCAATATGTTCCTATAGTCAAGCTGTGTTTTCTCATTTTTGCACATCACGACAAGTAATAAAGTCTTTGGGCCTAAATGTTTTACTTCTGAAACCTCAATTCCTATTTTATTGTCAGCAGCAGCACCAGTGCAAACCAACCTACAGAAAATAAGATTTCAGCAAGGTTCAGTACAGGGATAATTGGAGAATCACTTGGAAAAGTCCCAACTGGTACAGCAGCATTTCTTGGAGATAATTTTACTCCCCTACAAACTGGTTTGTACTACACTGCTAGCAGTAAAGGCAAGACCTTTAAAGTGTCAGAATGTTGTTTTATGGAAATGGTTGGTATTTTTAAGATGTCAGTCAGTCCTGGAAAGCTTCATGCTCACACAAATGTGTAATTTATTTTTTCTCTCTTTCATTGTGGGGAACAGGGGGCTAATCACTAAATATTTTTGTGCCACTCTTTGGGGGAGATTTGGCAGCTGTTGCTCATCTTTCAGTTCAGCCCAGCATTTATGCTGCTAAACAAGGCACGTTGTAACACACATGCTGAAGTTTTGTGTGGTGCCAGATGCATTCACAGAGAGGGTTGTAGGGGTGTGGGTTATCCCAGTTCAGCTGAAGCAGCCTGTGGTGCTGTGCTTGAGTTGAGAGATGATGGCCAGGTTGTTGCCACTGGGGCTTGGATGGTGGTTTTGGACACTGTCCTTTCTCTGTATTTGTTTTTCTTTAATAAGAAAGGATGGGTTTGTAAATTATAAAGGTTGTCTCTTGAGACCCCACTGGCTGACCCTGGTGGATAGGGACCACTGCAAAGTCTCAGGCACTTGTGGATTTGTTTATAGGGTTCCTGTACTTTGTCAAATTGCTTTTTACATGGGAAAAGTACGGTTTTAGGATGTAATGGTACTGTCATGTTGAGAGTGAATTATAGAATATGAGCTGATGCAGGTTTTTGCTGTTTTCTGAGCCTTTGTTTTCAGTTTGGCTGAACTGGTTTCTGTAAACACTTGTGATCCTCATATCTGGTGTCAAGTGCTCTTAGTTTGGGACCAAAACCCAGAGTGGGTATTACACCTAAAAATGAACTTGGTTTGGAAATGTCATGTAGCCTTAAATTGTGGATGACAGCTGTATTAATGATATTCCATAAGGATGAAAAATGGACATTAGTCATGCTTTCTAAACTAGTTTATATTAAACATTTGGACCATTCAGTTCATTAGTCTTTTGGTCAATAAATCCTTTGATTAATCCCTCAATTGCTGAGTTTGCTTTAGTTACCTGAGCTGTATAGGTGTTTGTTTTAAATAAAAATACCTAATTTTTCCTTTTCAAAGCTTTCTTTACCTGTTGTTTTCAGTTCAGTGTAAGAACCTGGAGAGCTCTACATCTGTCCCAACATGCTTTCTCAGGGTTAGGGTTAGGCCAGTAGACTGGGTTCATTTCTTGTTTCTGTCACCGATTTCTTGTGTGACGAGTGAAGTGCTTTATCCTTCTGCCCATCAGTTCCCCGTGAACAAATGACATCCTGAAACACAGATTGCCTGTGCTTGTAGACGTTGTGAGATCTTTGGCCAAAGGAGATTTGTCACTGTTTGGTTATCAGAGCCTGATCCCTTCTGGCCCCAATCTGAGACTCCCTTGGCCTCCAGTGCAGCCAGCAGCAGGAAACAAACATGAACAACACAGGCCTGGAATCTTCACTTGCTTTTAGTACTGTCTGGATGGACGTTGGCAATTCCTGGTGTTTACGGGCTGTATTCCTGGGGAAGTACACTGCTCTTTCTTTTTTTTTCCCTTGATGTTGCTGATATGCTCTTTCTTTGTGTTTTGACACAATTCTGGCTCACTGTGTAAACCAGTCTATTAAATATTGCTTTTTCAGAGTATCTTCTTGGTAATAAAGATGTGGTAATCATTTTGTGGTACATTTCCAGATGAACATATTGAACAGCCCTTAATTTGAAAGCCCATCTAGGTCATCTGTCATCTGCTGCTGACACCCACATCAATTTTCTTTCTTTTTTTTTTTTCTGTTTGTTCCTTTTGATTTTGCTCCTTTGCAACTCCTGAGAACCTTAATGGTCTGCAGGTTTTGGTGTTTCCTCATGCCACTCAAGAGAAATAACTTCAGATGGGTACAGCCAGGTATAGAAGAGCCTCCCTGCTAGGGAAACAGAGGCTTGCAATCGAAGTTCATCTAACGTAAAGGCAGAACAACTTTTCATCTTTTGAAACAGTGCATCTGCAGATGGAAGGATAAAGTTACTGAACATAGCTTTGTTCTTTGGTAGCTCAGCCCTCCCCGTGCTCAAGGCAGTGACAAGGCTGCTGCTGAGCCATAATTTCATTTACTGTGCCTGGCTGTGACTAAGGTGACACCAGCTTATTACCTCAGCGTGTTGTTCCAGCAAAAACATCCTGGTGGTTTTGCCACTGAACACTGTGGGATTAGTCTTTTATATGAAGAGGACTGTCATGTTAACATAGTGTTACAAAGTCATGCTTGGGTTTAAAATATTCTCTCCTGAAGGGAAGGGGGCAACTGTGCTGTAGCCTGGAAGCGTGTGAAAACCTGTAACTCCCACCCAGCGTAGATTAGTGGTGCTGTCCTGGTAGGATTTGGAAATAAGAATCTTGTATGCACTGACTAAACAACGTGTCAAAGACAGGACTGGCTCCTTGCCTTTTCAGGCTTTAAATTGCTGAGGTAACTCTTCTGTATTCCCTGGTTTCTGTGTCAAATTTCCCCCGTGCAAGCACTTGGCATGGTAGGGCTGTTGTGTGTGTCAACTTTATTCCTGGCATCTTTCAAATGCACTGTGAGAAGTATGAGAGGCTCAGTGCCCTGGGTCCAAAATCAATGTTAATAAATTATCAATTGATTTAATAGATACACCAGTCAGGCAAATCAGGATCTTTAACTTTTAATTAGTGACCTTGATCTGAAAGGGAACATTTAGGTTAAAATGAAACAAATCACTTGTGTCTCAGCCAGATGGAGGCTGTGCTTTTCCTTTCTTGAGGCAGGCAGAGCTTGTTCCTGCCCTCGTGCAGCGATACAGAAAATGTACATGTCAGGCTGAAATGCCTTCAAAGAACCTGGGATGAATGCAGTATTATATTTGCTAGCAGCAGCTGAGCATAAAGACTGATTAGAGCAGTTACTCAAGATGGATTCAGATTATTAGGTAATATGGAACAAACGTCAACAAAAATAAGATGAATAACTGTAGGCATATCCTGACAGTGATTTATTAGGCCTTCAGTGCAGTGCACTGCTAGTAATCTCCCGTGGGATGGTGGGCTGATCCCCCTTTAGAACACTTACAGGTGGGTCACTGACAGTGTGCTGGAGACCTCATGTCCCTTTGGTCTGCTGGCCACCATTCCTGAACTTTTAAGTATCATCTCCCCTCTAAACAGGGTAATAATAATAATAGTAATAAAAAGTATTTTAAATATTTTTTCACAAATGTTGTCCTCAACCTGAAAGCAGCCCTGCAGGTGGCAGAGATTTTATATCCACAGTACTTAATTTCTTGAAGAGAAATCTAAATAGTATCTCTGAAACAGGCTCTCTGAACCTTGCAGAAAAAATTAAACCTGACTTGAATAACTTAACATCAAAACCAGTTATTTTAA
Source organism: Platysteira castanea (assembly GCA_013397175.1). Lineage (NCBI taxonomy): Eukaryota > Metazoa > Chordata > Aves > Passeriformes > Platysteira > Platysteira castanea. Next base: position 890,301 of record VYXC01007460.1, on the reverse strand, counting down.
TGCTCACTGGCCTTCTCTTCAAGACTTCAAAAATTATAGTTAAAATAGTTGAATAGAGTTGGTACAGTTGAAAATAATGATTTATATTGAAATCTTCAAGAAGAACAAGACCTCTAAGTAAATAATGTTTCTGAATCATAACAATAATTCTTAAAAAAATAATTTATTTGGATATTTTCTATTAAAAAAAAGAAAATGTGAAAGGTGTTTTCATTTTGGTCCATTTCATAAGTATCACAGTCTGTGCAGTGTGGGAGTATCTTTTATTATTTTTCATGGTTGTTAGTTCTTTGTGGACTACACCTTTCAAGTTCTTGGTGTTCATGGAATGCAGCATTGAATTGTCAGAGGAAAAGTTAGAAATACATCCTATTCTTGATGAAACAGCAACATATCCAAATCACAAGCTTTTCTTGGTATCTGGAAGGCCCTCCTGTGGGTTGAAGCCCTGGTAGCTAGAGCTGGTGTTCCTGCTGGTAGGGAGTGGCTTGGGAATCTAAAAGCACCTCTTTGGAAAGAACACAACCCCTTGTAAACCTCCACCACTCCTGTGTGTTGTATTAGCGAGGAACAAGGGTGAGATGAACTAAAAAAGGGATATTCAAAGCTGGACATGAGTCTTAATAGTGAATTAAGGGCTTTGTTGTGGGGCTGTAGGTGTTTTTGGCAAGGTGGGGGGCGGTCTGTGGGTTTAGGGAAATGAGTATCTCTACATGGGAGGTTTGGGTGCATGAACTAGTCTGTGTGAGGGCTTTACAAGTATTAAGGTGTGGGAGACCTGTGCCGTGACCATCCCTGAGGAGATGCTCCCCAAGAGGCTGATGGGTTTCTTGTTCAGCTCTGTTTCACCTCATCAGTGCTCTCTGAAAGCTTTGTTCATCTGACTCGGGTGCAGCCATGGGGAAAGTGTGGCTTTGACTTCTCCCAGGAGGAGCTTTGTGGTTTGAGGCTTGGGTTCTTGCAGAAAAGAATTGGTAAACTCTAGCTTTAACGAAATCTTGGGATATAATATAGTTTTGCTTGTGCCGTTGCTTCTCTGGGAAGGACCTACTGTTAGTGAATATAGAGTTTGGTTCCATCTGACATAGCTGCTGTTCTTTTAAGTGAGGTAAGACAGCACTTTTCTGGTGTGTGTTCCTATTTTTGCTTCTGTATTTATTTGGGGACTCTTTGTGGTTTGTTTTTTTTCCCCCCACCTGCAATGTGTGTGTCAGAATTAGGCGGAATTTCCCTATCTAGCCTGTATCTTTCTGGGTGCTCCATTTGAACCTGCTTTCATTGGATTCTAATCTACATTAGACTACTCTTGAGGTTTCACAGTCTTCTGTAGCTACTAGTGAGGGAAATACCATAATTTTCAGTAACATGGTGCTTTATATTTCATTTTTCTGACTCCTGACAATTTCTATAAACAAGATCGTAGCTGGTTATTTAATTGCAAATACTTGTCAGTTTCCAATACTTAAAAAAAACCCCAAAACAACAACAAAAGAACACAAAATCCAAACACAAAAAGCTTATTCTGCTTTCCCTCATGAGATGTTGTGGTTTAGTACAGAGGCAGAGGCTTGCTGTCTTGCATTAATTGCTAACTCACTCCGTCCAGGAAACTAGCATTAGGTGCTGAGTCCAATTCCGGTTATCTAGATTTTAATGTCATCCTTGGGGATGTGGTTACTTCCGTGGCTAAATATAACCCATCAGAAAACAAAATGTCCACCTTGTTTCTGGTGGCTGTGTGGGGGCGAGCAGCAAAAGCTGTGCTTTGGTCTCGCTGTAATTAATTGGGGGTGAGCGACTTCCCGAAGTAAATAATTTTTCATTTTCATTTTGTGCCAAATAAGTCGTCTGTCTTGTAGAGATGAGAGTGGCACATCTACCCATGGGCTCACTGAGAGCTGGGGAGAAGCTGGACCCTCAGAAGTTCTCTGTTTCCTCTAACAGAGCTGACAGCCTCTCACCTTTAATTCCTCCCATCTCCTGTAATGTGCCTTTTCCCTATTCCTACTGGCAGTGTAAACTTCTTATTTTTTTGCTAAATCCATCTTGCAAAACATGATGGTTGGGTAAGATGCAATTTTGCTTTAATTATGATTAAATTACTTTATGAATTAACCAGAGGATCTCATGGGACTGGAATCTTTTGACACATGAGAAAATTGCCTTTCTTTAACAAGCTGCTTCAAGCATGCAAGGTAATATTAGCATTTTTCAGTTATAGCTTCAGGGGATTAAATAATAAGGGGAAGTATTGTACCTACAATTATATGATGTGCATGTGTGTGTTAAAGTCTTAAAGACAAGTAGACACGGAAGGAATTAGTTGAACTGCTGAACCTGTGACATTGTGCAGTAAGTGTGAGTGGGGATTTTTTTTTTCCTTTATAAAATGGCTTTTTAAGAAAACACGTGGGTATCTGAAGGATTTCATGTCCTAAACTTCCGAAGGCTGGTTGTCCTTTGGATATATTCAGCCAAAAAAGCATCTTGAACTAGCTACACCTGTTTCACCTTAAGAATAATAAACTCAATGCAGCTTAAAGGGAGTGAATGTTAACTTTCATATGTGCTACTTTGTTTTAGTCAATTTAGGAGAGGCAGCAAATGGGCTAAAACCCAGGAATAGGACGTTGAGGATGTATTGCACAGTTAACCTTTTTCTTGAGAAGTACAGGTGAAAACCAGTGCATGCTATCCTTACAGGCCTGTGAATAACCTGTGATGTATGTGACGTCTCCAAACTCATATTCTTCTGTTCTAATGCCTCTAAATGCACACTGAAAAGCATTTCTTTAGGTACACCACTGTCTGATGAGTTGAAATTGTTCAAGATGATGCAAAAATTGAAGGTGGGCATTTATTTTTCTTAAATGAGGGTAAGAAAACAGTACAACAGCTTGTGTCAAATTGAGAAGGAGTGGGACAAGCTGAGTTGTATGACCCCTGCATATGTTGTATTCAGTGTGGACCTGCACCTGCACGACCCTGCTTGGTTTCAGAGGGTTGCCACTGCCTTGTGGTATCAAATCCAATGAAGTGGAAAATTGACAATAAGGGATTTAAGCTATTGTTGTCATTGCCCCAGCTGTTTGGTTGTTGTTTTGATGACAGGATTCATTCATGTTCTACACAAATCCATAAGGTAACAGTAATTAGAGGGACTCAGGAGTTGGGGGGGTTTATACAGGGGTAGGGAACCATATGACAAAGAAAAATTGTTTAAGCATTGCAGCAGTTCGGTTCTAAAAGGAAGGTGTGTGCATAATGCATGATAGATTAATTAATGCGCACCACTAGCAAAGGCAAATTACTTGACTTGAAAACAGTCGGTGTCAGAAACCCAACACCTTCATCTCTAGTTGTATTTGAGGCAAAACTGTGCCTGTGCAGTAACAACCACAAGCAGTGCTGGTGTGCAAATGCTCTCAGTAGGGCAGGAATTTTTTCACATGTATTTGTCACGTCTTGCTTTAATCTAAAATTAAATGCATATTAGCCATTACAACTATTATTACTGCTATTGTACTGTGCTCTAACTAGCCTGTCTACATTCACAGCCCAGAGACTAAATGAGGTTGGTGATTTTAAACCTAAAGCTGTTCTGTGCTGACAGAATAATATAGTAGGTAGGACCCAGAAGATAAACAGCACAAATTACAACCTTATGCAGGCAAGATCAGATCAGTGTTGATAGTCTCTTGATTGCATGTGGCTGAATGTTATCAGAGAATTTGAGAAATCGTTCAGAAGAAAGCCATGTTGTCTGATTATTATTTTTTTTTTATGGTAACTGTAGAGATTATTGAGAGGGCTCATATGGAGGAAGAACAAACCCCTCTGCTATGGCTGTGTGCTTCTTGTTAAAATCTTTTCTTTATGGTTTTGAATTTCCTTCTGTTTCTTAGTTGACGCTGAAGATTCTCTTGATGCGGAAGGGAGCTTTGTGCTGTGTACAGATTCAACCCAAGGCTCCAGAAGTTTGCCATCAACCAAGTAAATTATTTGTCACCTTGGATAAATATTAGCTCTGACAAATTAAAATCGCATTATTCTGGTGTGCATTGCACTCTATCTCACAAAATGGTAATTGTTCTTACAGTTATTGCTCTTGCTTGTAGTGAGGCATCTGTTTCTTGTCTAATTGCTAGCATTCAAATCCCAGTCAGTTTAAAATAACTTCTTGAGTCTTCAAGATGGCACATCCAAGGCATCACAGACATTCCCGATTCATACCTTTGGCATTGTGGTTTTTATGCAAATGCATAAAAAACCCCAAATGAAATAAAAAACCCACAAGCAAAAACCTCCCACAAACAAAAAGGAGTGGTGTGGTATAGGTTGGTTGTGTCTTGTCCTGTAATCAAAGGCAATAAGAAGAAATCCTGGTGTTGGATCTGCCTTTCACCATCAGTGTCTGTTCATCCTCTGAGCCTGGCCATAAATCATGGAGCCTGGAATCCACCACTGCCTCTTGCACAGTCGCTTGAAGTTGAAAATGTGTTAAATGACTTTTACACTCTGACATGGCCTTGCATGAATTGAGTGACTATTTTTATTTTTTTCCCCTTTGACAGTTAATCTCTTTATTTTTTTTGAGCTGGAATAATCATCTTTCTTTGTACTTGTCCCCTGCAGCAGGTCCTGCTGCTTTGCTTCTCCATGTCCTTGGCTGTTGTTTTAAAAATCCTCTTTAGGGTTTCAAGACTCTGTACAACCAGTTGGGAGCTGTATCTTTTCACAGTCCTCCTTGAAAAGTGAATTCTCTCACCTACTGAGAGGATAACGATGATAAAAACACAGAGGCGCCAATTTTCCTGGATTCTCTAGAACTGGTGTGGGGATTTTTAAACTTTCATTACTGCTATCATCTTTCCCTTCATCTCCCATCAATAAAACAAGAAAACGCAAAACATAAATAATAACAAAAAAAATCCCCATCAGGAGAGCTGAAAAAATGTCAAATACCCAGATGAGAAACACTTGAGCTGCAGGGGGTGGGGATGTCCAGAATGTGTTTGTTTGTGTCTTTATGTAGAGATTTTCCAGTGATACTGCACCAGCCGTAGTGAAAGTGCCCATCAGGCTTATCTCCAGGGACAGAGGATCACATTTAGAGGTAGTTCCTACACAGCTTTTGGGGGATGTGCTGTGGGCTCTGCACCTTGGCTGCAGCCTTGCTTGCTGTGAGCCCTTTGGGTTGCTGTTTAGCAGCAGCAGGGCTGATGCTCTGGCTTTATTCTCATGCCTGCCATGGGCTCCTGTTCACACTCCCTTGCTTCTTTTGTGTGAGCACAAGGCCAGTTCTAATCCCTGATACTCTTGTGTTTATTCATTAAGTGCCCCGGATCAGTTCTGGTCTAGCTCTGGCTGTTTCCCTGGAAGGGCAGGAATTAGCTGCGTGCTCTCTCTTAACAGGAAAATGCTTTCAAAATGCCCCATAGAGCATAGATGCTCTCAAAATGGGCACCTCTGAGTGATACAAGCTCAGAATTTTTAGCTGTTACAGACCCTTTACCCTCCCTGAGCTGTCCTTATTAATGTTTTTGTGCTATTTCATGAAACACCTCACGTTTTCAGTAGTAATTTCACAGTTGTGTGGAAAAAAAGAAATTGAGGGCTAAGACTTCAGGTGCGTGTTAAAAAACTTGAACATCTCTCATTTGGAATTATGTAGGAAACGTGAAACAGCTCTTCACATTTTCGTGTGCAACATCCAGCAACACATGGGGTGTTACCTGATGGGGATCTCTGCAGCTGCCATGACCCAGGTAATGGCCAACACAAGCCTTCAGCAGATTTTGTTCCTCCCTTCCCTCTGCACTGCTTTATCCAGTGGTGTTTATGCACCTCAGCGCAGAAGTCTCAAGAATGTGGTGAGCATGTTCCTGGATGAAGAGTTGATCAAGATGTAAGCAGTGATTTAATTGTAACAGGAGTAGTGATTGGTTTTGATCTAAATAAAATGGGGAGAGCTCTCTCTTCAGCTGCATGCTGTGTAATGGTAGCTTATGCAAGAGTTTCGATGTTTGTGTCTGCCCCAAAGGAAGTTAAGAAATGAAAATGAGATGTGACGGATATTAGTGCTTGGAAGATGAAACAGAAGATGTCTTATTGCCAGCAGGAAAGCCACGAGCCAGTGACAGCTGTAAATACTTTTATCCCAAGTTTGCTGGTTGCTGCAGCTGAGCTCTGTTGACTTGGTATCAGGTCAAAGGGGATAAATCACTACTTGTGAGGCAATTATTTCTATGGCTGTTAAGTGGACAGGCAGGCTGCTGAATCTGTGGATGGCGTGATGTTATGAGGAAGCACTAGGAACCTTCCCCTGCTAACGTGTGTTCCCAAATGCCACAGCTATTGCCTCACTTGGCAAACGGCCGCTTGAAATCAGGGCTGGACAGCTCTCAGGTGTCAGATGTGACATGACTTACCTTTTCTTTTTTCTTCCAACACTTTCTCATTTTTCTGGAATGAACTGTGAAATTTCATATATACTCTAAATGCACATAAACTTTAAAGTAACCTTCCTTAACCTCAGAATGTTTTTCCCTGGGTCAGTTCATCCAATTTGCTGTTTCAGCCACACGGTGCAGAAAACAGAAAGATGTGAGGGTAGCAACAAACACCACTGTGTTTGCAAGGGCAGGCTGCTTCCTTTGGTGGCTGTGCCAGCTTTTGCTGCCTTAAATTTATAGGAATAGATGGCAGCACTTAAACTGCTTGTTGTTTGTGTTGTGCTGAAAGGGGACTGTATTGTAGGAGATGCAGCTTTGAAGTTGCAGTAGGGATTTCCGAAATTTCTGTATGAAGAAACCAGGAGCGCTGCTTAGGATAATTCAGACACTTCTGAAATTGGTCCTGGCACTGTGAAGGACATAATTTTTTGTGTGGGTATTAATGAGAGTGTTTTTATAGTAATTCCATTTGGGAGATCAATGATAAAAAAGGCTTGAACTGTAGCATGATGTATAAAGCTGCCCACAGACTCTTTCTTTGCCTGTAGTACTTGGAACAGAATTGGCTCGTGTCAGAGCAGTGTTTGGTTGTCACGTCCCCAGAACGCTTTCTAGTATTTCACAAATTAGCAGAGCTTTTAGTGACAGTGGTGTCTTGGTTTCTGGTGGCTGGGGAAGGACTGCTTTAGGTTTCTGTCCTAGCACCTAATAATCTGTGTGTTTCCTCTTTAGATTGAGTCTGAACCTTCCAACGAAGCACAACTTGCATTCTTAAACTTTCTACTGCCACTGCCAAGTAATGACTCACGTGCTATTTTACCTGTGCCTAAAGGAGCTCTTTCCTCCTTGGGTTAATCACTGAATGAGATTAATTATGCTGATTAGACCCCAACCCTGATTCATGTAACTCATCACTACCATCATAGATGTTCGGAATGGGATGATTAAACCCTTTCCAAACTCAGATCTTGCAGCTCCAGTGACTATCCCAGTTAAAAACTGCCTGGAACAAAACATATGGTGTAGAAAAGCATAATATGCGTAAGCCTCATGTATTTCTTGTCCAAGTTGTGTGTCTCCTATCACAACTTCTCTCAGTTAAATCAGTTTGATCAAATTGCTTTCTTCCTACCAGGCTGTGGTTATGGTGGTTGGTCCTGGTCAGGTGTTTATGTTTCTGTCTCTATGCTGGTTTTGAATCCCTCTACAAGAACGACACCCACAAGCCCCCTTGGACAAACAAGATTTTAATTTTGTTTTTTATCCCCAGCCTATGCATGGCAGTCTTTTTCAGTCTAAGTGAAGACTTTTGAAAAGCAGTCCCTGAATTTCCAGGGAGGATTCTCCAAGGCATGGCAGAGCACGTGCTGCTGGTGTGGCTGGCGCTGGTGCAGGGCTGCTGCTCTGTCCGGCGCCTGGGTTGGCTGCCACCCCCCTGGTGTGGGCACAAGCCACCCTTTGGGGACATGCTGGTCTTTGTTCTCAGCCTGCCTGCGTGAACGCTGATGTTCAGTGGATGGGAGGAGCAGGAATGAGCAGCTGAGGGTTTCTCTAGCACCCTTGGTGTACTTTGTGCCAGGAAAAGCATTACTGATGCCAGGTTTTTGAAAACAGTGTTTCACAGCGTGTGTGTATCTCAGTATCTCACTATTTTCAGGGCTACCACGTGATACTATAATGTTATTTGGGAAAAAAAAAGGCAACCAAACCAACAGCAACCAAACAAGAAGACCTCGACTCTCCCACCAGTGAAGCATCCGGAGGTCTTTCTGTTTGCATTTTGAAATTGTGAATCGCAGGAGTTCTGTGTACACGTTCAGTTTATGAGCTTGGCAGCAGCAGGCTCCTAGCTCTGCCCTGGGGTGAAATCTAGTGTGTTCTCAGGGTTTATTTAAAAAAAAAATTTTTTTTTTCTCAAGCTTCTAAATATAGCAGGAGTTGCATCTAAAATGAGGAGATTCAATGCTAAAGTAACCAAATACAGAATCAGGCATATGCCTTAAGTTTTTGAGTGGATTATCTTCCTGTCCTTGGAAAAGTTTCTTCTACACCTAAAACTCCTTTGCTAAAATGGAAAACCAATATATATTTCAAAAACTAGGTCTTTACTTCTATCAAGATTTACACATGTAATATGTAATCCAGATTCAGGTTATGTTACAAAGCTTCAGGATCTAAACCACTTGAGGAAGAAAGCAGGGAGAAACTGTGAAATAGCCACACATGTACAGATGAACGGATTTCCAAAGTGCAGTTTGATATCTGCTTTGTTTGGTTTTCTTTAGCTTGTGTGGAGACTTTATTTACTCCCCTTCCTACCTGCTCATCTGCTTCAGCCCCTTGCTCAATTACATTTTGATAGTCTCATATCTTGTCATCTTACCCTCATTTTAAAAGTCTGCAGGAATGGAGCTGTAACAAAAGCTACCTTGAAATAAGAGAGTTCTGCGTGTTTCTCCTAATTATTCACAGTAAAACATATGCCAGATTTCTGTGGGTAAATGTGCCAGACAGGCACAGACTGTTGTTATTTGCGCACGGGATCGTACTGGGGTGTAGCAGGCTCCGTGACTGCTGATGTGCTGCTTGGCCAGGAAAGGTTACTCTTCCCTTTGTGTCTGTGCCTGGATGCACTAGGAAGGGTAACAACTCCAACTTGAATTATGTGCATTTCTATGAATTAATATCCTTTAAATTCAGGTAACAAACAGTAGCTGTAGATGGGTGAAATAGATCAGGGGGAATGATTAAAGCTTGGGGTGTGGGCATAAATACCAGATAGTGGGAAGAAGTGGGAGACTTTGCTGTTCAGAAAATAAAACCTGCTTGTGAGGGCCACCTTAGGAATTGCTGAGAAGACAGATGTCACAGCTCTTCTCAAAGGTTTCGGGTAGTTATTTCCCAGCTCTGAAAAGAGAGGCTAAAACTGCAAGGCCCTCACTCTGTTCCACAAATGAGAGACATAAGTCATGCTTATGTTCTTTAAGATGATGCAGCAATGTGTGTCTCCATTTACTTCAAGTGTGTAATTTGAATGGTAAGTTACATTTATTTCTCCAGTTTTACATTTTGATTTCCTTCCTCGCCTCCTTTCAAGTTCCTCTCTCTAAGATCTCTTCTAAAACTGAGGTTGTTTCACTGCTGTGCGGTGGACTGGTGTTTTTACCTCAGTAGATAACAGCATTGTGGTTTTACAGTTCATAGTCTCTTGTTTTTCAAGCCCATAAAGCAGAGGAACAGCAAAAAGCATCCATCTGGCCTGGTGCCAAAGGCTGGTGTCCAAAGATTGGCACCCTCGCTTGGGAACACATGGAGCAGGAGCGCGTTTGTTCCCCTGCCATGGGAAATGCTGCCAGGAGAGCAGCAGTACCGTGGCTGGCAAAAGCCAATTTACCAGTTGAGAGCAGCCTCAAGGGCTGGAGCAGAGGTGGTGTTGGGAGCAGAGTATCAATATCCACGTGCACCATATGCTGTGGTTCAGCTGGGAGGAGGAGGAGTGAGAGAAAGTATTGATTAGGAGGGGTTGCCTTCGGTAGAGGTATCCTTGGATGCAGTGGACTCTGTAGTACTTGAAGACCTATTGATGCAAAATATTTGCTTTGTCTTTGAAAAACCCCCAAAAACCAAACTGATGCCTTGAAGTGGCTACCTGAAAACAGAGGCTAGACAAGATTAAGAGAATAAAAGTAGGTATTTATTTGAAGAGCCTTCAAAGGTACACCCTGGGCAGTCAAAAGCCTCCGAGGGCTCCGCCCCAGATGGATGATGGGTCACGGGGTTGTCACACTTCTGTAAGTTTGGTCCATTTGCATATCAGGGTTAATTCTCCAGCTATAATTTCAGTTAATGATGTAATTATCCCAAGTTTGCCCCTCCTCTCAAAGGCTTTTAGTTTACACATTTTGGGACCTGGGACAACAAGGTGTCCTTGGGTTCAGGCCCGGAGTGGGTTTGTTATGTCTAACCAGCATGAGAGAACAGCAGCTAACAGGCTGTATGAAGTTTCAGAGTTACATACTAGGTAGTACAGGATTTGAGACATGTAAGAGTTGAAACCTAAGGCATCACAGCAATGAGATTTTTGGGTTCTCAGTGTTGCTTTCAGTATGAGCATGGCTTCGAGGCTGGTAGTTCCCCTTAATGTTTGTGGGGAATTTATTACCTGACAACTTACACACTGGTCAAATACAGTTTATATTGCTTTCTGATGGTTTATCTATTAAGAGGAAAAGAGTAAAGGATATAGTCAGCTGTGGTCCTTCAAAAAACGAACCACCAACTCTGTAGCAGTAATAACTAATGTCCTGTAAAGCTGCTGTGCAATAATCCAAAGCATCCCATTAAACAATCGCTGCTGGTACTTACAGTAACGATTTTGAGCCCTTGCCTGTGAGGAGGTAGTTGCTCACTGCCACGTAGGAGTGATGTAGACTTTGGAGCTGCAGTGATCCAAGATGGGTTTGTTTGTGGGTTTTTCCTTCATGATTTTGAGGCAGTAATGTATTCTGTATTGAATTGTTTTTGTTTGTGATCAGGATGCTTTCAGTGGAGTTCAAAAGGTAGAAGCAGATGATGAGTCACTGAAGACAAGTTTTTACAAGATGGTTTAATCAAGGCTCAGAGGTGTAAAAGAGCACAAAGATTGAGTGTTAATATTATATATAACAAAAGGAAGGGCATATAAGATGATTGCTCTTATCAGTAAACAGGGTTTCTACATATTCATTATGTCCTTTTTGCCTTCTGCTGTGCTTTGGAAATGATGCAGCTGCGTACGTGGATCATGCCTAATTCTGTGATAGCTAATCCTGGTAGCTTGATATTAATCCAAGAATTAAGCATGTTTGTTTTTAAGATACCAAAGCATTTTTTTAATGGAAAATAAGTATTTTAGATTCCTAAGATAATGAATTATCTTTTAGGGTCAATGCTTATAGGTATGAAAGATAGTCCTGCAGCTCAAGAACTGAGTATTTCTGTTATTTCTCCATCCCCTCATTATTTTGCTTTTTTTCTTCAGCTCTTAATTCCCTCCTCCTCTCATTTACTTTGCTATAAATCAAGAGCAGGTCTTTTGAATTTGGCAGACTGAGGCTGGTATAAGACTTGTGTAGGCAATGTTTTAATCAGGGTAGGATGTGGTGCCTCTAATGGGAGCCCTGATAGCAGTAGGGGAGGAGCAGCTGGGACCTGGGGGAGTCTGGTGGCCTGTTCTCCTGCCAGCGGAGAAATTTATCTGGCAGCTCCAAATCTGCTCACTGGAAATGACTGTGAAAGGGTAAAGGAGAGTGATGAGCAGGCCAGGTATGTTTTCAGAAGTCTGTGTTGAATTTTTCCTCTCTCATGTCAAATAACACCATTTTTTTTTCCTTTAACACCTAAAATGTTGGATTTTGCGAGAGTAGTGAGCTGTGCTTGAGATGTACAATAACTGATGGTTTGGAACAAGGATTGGTAGCAAGGGCTGAGACTTTAGGATCCTTGGAGCTGGACACTGAGTGACACTACTGTGGCTGGTCAGGAGAAGTGCTGCCCTGACTGAAACTCTGTGAAGGCACAAAGGGCACCAGCTCCTTTTTTCTGTTTGCGGCACAAGAGCCAAAGAAGAAATGTTCCGTAAGATTCTGTTAAACTCCCTGAAAATAATGGCTGTGCTTTTCCTCCATCATCTCTCTAACTCCAGCTCTAAATCCCACCTGTGCACATGTTCCTGCTGCTTCAGCACCTGATTTCATACATGGATAATTCTGTGCTTTCTCCCTTCTCTTCCACTCTATTTCTGCAGTAACTGGATGTCTGTCCTAGAGCACATCTTGCCCTTAGCCTTTCACTGCCCTTGTCTCCTCATCCTCACACCCCAGATTCCTGCTGTTAGAGCTCCTTTTCCCACACATGTCCTTACTCCACCCTGTGGTGTGCTCTCCTTCCTTTCTCCCTTTGGCAGAAATGGCATCTCTTACCCTGTAACTTCAGGAAGGTTGTGAGAAGGCTGGTCTGGGAATGAATTTTTGTCTTCATTACATTGTCGTCCAGAGGATGCAAACTTCCACTTGAGCTGTGGAAGAAACCATTTCCAGTCTTTTTGCCTGGAGCTGCACAGCAGAAGTTTTGTGTCAGTGGCCAGGAGCAGACCAGGGGCTGGGTGGAGCCCTGGCTGGCAGCATCACCTCTCTTGGGTCCTCCAGCCCTGAAGTGTGAGAGCTGCTACCTTTAGCAAGAGAAGTACGATGCTGCAATTGCTTCTTTCAACCTCGGTCTTTACTGTTGTAGCTGAAATAATTAAGGACACCTTTTGTGTGCTTTGTCTGACTTGAAGAAAAGGCAACTGATCTTGTGTGTGATCTTCTGTGTTTCGTTCCAGCGATCTTGTGTTCAACTTTGAACTTCCAAAATGTGAGCAAAGCACAGGCATTGCCTCTGGCTTTCTAACTGCATGCTTAAGGGCACACTTCGTGTGTATGGATTGTTCTGTCTCTCATTTTGGAACACTGAGACCCAAAGCCAATTCTACTGGTTTAGAAAATAGTTTGATCTCTTCTAAAAAACCCTCTATTAATAGCTTAGTTAGATACTTTCTTGTGGTCCCCTTCCCCTTGGCTTTGTGAGCTTTGTATGGAGTTTGCTGGTGTGGCGATACGAGATCCACCTATTCAGGGGGTCTCAAACCCAGCTGGTCTTTAGGTGAAGCAATAAAGGTACCGGGTATGAGACCCCTCTTAATACCAAAGAAGGCAGTCGAGCCTTCTCCTTTTCAACTACTCCATCCCATGGTTTTCCTTGCCCCACAGCTGGAACCCACAGGCTGTTAAAATCCTTGTGCGCAGCCTTCAGCTGTGTGAGAGTCAGCTCTTAGCTGTGTTTTTAAAGTACAGCTGAACTGACCTGCTGGCAGCTGCTGACAAAAATGTTGGAATTGATCTTTTCCCCCTGGCTAGAGACTTCTCTGTGAGGGTTTTTTCCTCTTGAGTGAAAAACTGAAGCCTCGTTTAAGTTTCTTAAGCTTGGCTACTTTGATGTCAGGTGAATGCCCGTGCTGGCAGAGAGGAGGGTGTGGAGCTGTGGCCAGGGTTATGGGAACAGCATCACCTCCTCTGTTTGTTGATATGGGAATTTGGCCATAGTGTCTTTAGCCAGCTGCCTGAATTTGACAGTGTAGGACAGTTTATAAGAAGTGGTTGGCTCGTTTGTTTTCCCTTTTGAGATCCTGCCCCTTCCATGGGGTTGCCTTCCAGGAGCATTCAGGTTAGGGGCTTTTGTCCTGTAGCCTTCCTTGCACCCAGGGCAGGGGATAGATGTGGAGATTTTTCATTCTGTGGTTGCCTTGCTGTTCTTTGAGGCGTTTGTGACAGAGCATGTGCGTGAAATTAGGAAGAATTCAGAAACTGTACATATGCAAATTCCCTCGATCACTTATGTGTGATTTTATTGTTTTAGCCTTGTGATCTCATGGCTAAAAATCCCATTCTCTCCAGTCAGTATCATTTGTTTTCTCCGTGTCAAATGCCACTTATGTGTGGCAGAAGGCCACTAATGCAAGTTAGATGTACTGAACCTGGGAAGAGATAGTATTTCAGGCAAAGCAGCTTACCATTTATTGGCTTTGTTCTTTCTAGAAACCTTATTATTATATGTCTCCAGAGCTGTCGAGGAGAAGGTGAAAGATTCTGTGCAGCTTCCAGGAGTGTGGTCATGCTGAGAGCAGATGGTCCGTTCTTGGAAGCCATCCCAAACGATGGATTACTCATCTGATGCAGAATGATGCACTAGAAAATTGCAGATTCACCGGGACCGCTCTTTGACTCCTTTAAAGCTTTGATTCTTTTAACTTTCTGCTTTTACTTGTCTGCCTGTTTTTTTGCTCAAAAATCCTCCAGTAAAATAAGCTCAGCTAGAATCATAAAGGCACTTAAAATTTAAAAGGGGAACTAGTATAATGCATCTGAATTGAGGGAAGACTTTGGAAGTGTGCTTTCTTGTATTGTGAGGTTTAAAACAAAAAACTAAACAAAAAAATCAGTTTTCATTAGAGTTTCCAGTGGGAAAGAAGGAGCCCAGAAGTATGATAAAATACTTTTACACTTGTCAGTAGTATCAGTTACTAATATTTCACCTACTCAGACCTGCCATGGGGATCACTTCTCATGTCTGCGTTGTTTCGTGTTTGCATGTGATCCTCACTTTTAAGCCATGTTAACAGTAAAAATGTGTTTGAATTCGTGTGCTACAGGATTAAGGCATAAAAAAACCAAGTCATAAGAAGCTGAGAAGTTGATTATTATTCGTTGTAAATGTATTCAGTGAACGAACCATTTTGGAAGCTGGTGGCTCAGGGTGTTGCAGTAACTAATGTGGCAGGAGTGTTTCTAGGTAAGTCCCTGACTGATGCTGAAGGATAGCTATTAAGGATAGCTGTTATTTTTTCCTTCCTGTCTATTGCTCTGATTTTTCTCAGTATTTTCTTCCCTGCAGGCAGCCCCAACCTGCTGCTCACTGCAGCTGCAGAAAAAAACCCAACTCGTCCACCTCAGAGAGCTCCCTTTGTCAGCTGTTCCAGTGTCACTAAATGATGTAAATGGATTTTTTTTTTTAGCCAGATCAGAATTATTTCTTCAGAATATATTGAGTTTCCCCTGGCTAGAAGGGCAGGAATCTTGAGCAGCTTTTTATGAAAATCTGGTGAAGTCATCTAGGCAGTGGAAGAAGCAGCTGCATAACTCCCTATTCTCCAAATTCCAGCCTTTGCTGTGCTGTGGTTGATTTTGCCACTCGAAGCACTCAGGAGTTGTTGAACAAGGGTGATGTTCTCCTTAATGTGCTGAGCAGTGGGTGGGAGCAGGGTCCTGAGCCCTCTTTAAACGCCCTGGGCCGTCCCAGCCGCTGGCTCTCAGTGGACCATGGTGTGAGGGGAATAGCTGTCAGTCAGGTTTCAGTCCCTCCTTCATACCTGCCTGCTAAAAACGTTCTAATTTTACCAGCCAAAGGTATGAAAAAGAGTCATGGTGGTCTGGGATTGTTCGGCATTGGTTTTCTTTCCTTGTTTCCCCATTCATTTAATGGCTGTAATCTTCTTCGTCTTTGGAGACTGATTTACAGGAGATTTCCCTGGCTTTCCTGAAAACATCTAATTTTCCCAGGAGCAGACACTTCAGTGTTTTCTGCTGGTGTTGGGGTGATGAAGACTTTGTTGTCCCTGCACAAACACAAAAAATGGGCTTCATTTTACTTTCATTTACCCCAATTTAAATCCATTAGCTACAAGGGAATTGACTCTTCCCTCCTCTTCTGTTGGAAAGACATTTAACTGCACTGTTTTTAATCTGGTGAGAATTTAACTCTTTGGGGCAATATATTAATACAACTGTTATATTTAAGACCCAAGAGCAGAACTGATTGAAATGAGTTAATTATCTGTAAATTTTCACAAACACTTTTTAAAATAAGCTGTAAAAGTACTTGAAACTGTAGCTTCATGTTAATCTGAACCATTCTTCTTGGTATACTTCATGAGAGGTTGAGGTGTGCATGTTAATATGTTGCATGTATATATTTTAAAATTCTATATGTGAAGAAATTTTCAAGTCTCTTATGGTTCTTGCTATTATCTTGCTTGGTTGGCTGATCATAATAGAAAGGAATTATTCTCATTTAATTGAATTCCTAAGTATAGTACCAGTTCTTGAAATCACAAAGTTATTTCTTGGAACAACAGTTTGCTGCTAACAGACCAGTAATAAAATGAGTCGTGACAACAAAGCATCCTGCAAACCATGGGATTTGTGTTGCACTGCCTCCACTCATTTAAACCTAAAATAATTCAAAGTCCTGCTAATTCACAGGAGGTAGGGTGCTGCAGAAGTAATCTGGGATGTACTTTAATAGCCACTCTTGAGTCATCAGCTTGAATGTCATGAATGGCAGCATCTACTCAAACAAACATTAAAATTATATAGATTTAAAAAAATTGGATCTTTATTAGAAATTTTCCTTTATTTGCACCTTTGTTACGTGCCTTCTTAATTACGAATCCAGTAATCATTGTATTTTAATCAATCACATGCTTATGCCTTTGGTAAGAATGAAGGATGGTGAGGGCATGAATATTTTTCAGGAGTAGGGTTTGAAGAAATTTCCTCACTTGTGTTTGGATCTGTACCATATGAAACTGTACATATTGCTTGAGGTTATGTTACACTGTGTTCATACCGTGCTAGATGCAGAGTCAAAAAAGCTGCAGGAGGATCAGAGGAAAGCAAAGCTGCGCTGAGACCGAGCAGTGCAGTTTACTCACTGGTGTGAGTTACTAAAGCCATGTCTTGCTGTCTGCCAGAACAGTCCTTTGCAAACCTGATCAAAGAGTTTTACCTTTCCCTCTTTGATCTTTAGTGCCTTTAAAGTAAGTCAGATCGATTATATAGCCAGTTTTCTCCAGTTAATTTCCAGTGCTTTCATTAGCTGGGTGAGAAAGGTGATCTGACTCAGGGACTGGGGTGCATGTGATCCCTGCAGAGGGAGTGGTAATGGTGTAGCTAACTTCGAAGAAAGGCAAAAGTGGTGTTAGCACAGCATTATGTTGTCTTAAACTCTTCCCAGCAACTTCTGCAAGTTAAATCCCCTTCCTTGCTGCCCCAGTGAAGAAAAGGAAGAGAAAATAACTGGTGTTGTTCTCTCTGTTGATGGGCACAAGATGCAGACTGTGTAAAGGGACTGACGAGGTGAGGTTTAGGATGGCTGTGAGAGGCAAGGGTGGTTGGATTCTGCAGGTGATGAAGAGACTGGGTGGGGGGATTTCTGAACTTGTGCTAAATAATGCTGGGCATGCGGGTTTGACCCTTGCATGTGTCACTCATTCAAGAGTTGGGCTCAGTGATCCTGCTGGGTCTCTTCCAACTCAGAATATTCTGTGATCCTCTAAACTCTAAAAGCTGAGGTCATCCAACCTAGTGAGGGAAGAAACCCATGTGGTGTTCCAGTTGAATTAAAAAATTGGGTTAAGTTTTTGTTGCTCATAATAATGAATACTTTTAATTTAGGAACTCCTGGTAGTTTATATAGGAACTGTGTTGGTGTTATCTCCAAACTGTGGATAAACTAAAATCCATTCTTGGTAACTTAGAAATTTTCCCTATAAATTATTCATCCAGATTGTGTGAACACAAAAAGTCATCCAAATAATTAATTCCCTTTGTTCAGGTTGGTTTACTTATCACCATATTTTAATGGCATTAGAAGTGTTGCGTTTTCATGTTTTTCGTTTATTCCAACTGACGTAAGTGCAAGAAAATTAGCAGTATTTTGTGTTGCCTCTTACAGATTTGTAATTGTTTGGTGGAAATGTAGTGGGATGCTCCCGTCCAGCACAGCCCAGTGCTGGGCTTTTATTAAAAAAGAATAAGTCAACAACCAAGACCAGAGAGCAGAAATATGAGACTTCATGAAATCTGTATTCCAAGCTGCTTTTGAATCAGTGTAGATGTGGGATGACAGAATTACCTTAGCATGTCACCCAAAATTTAGGCCTTCTATTTTTAAGTTTTGAAACAAACAAACAAAAAAGATAAAATCTTTGCATGCTACCACCTGTTCTTCTGCAGGAAAACTTAGTGAAGGGTTGAGGAGCTATCCATAGCAAACTGGAAAAGCACAATCCATTTTGTGCAAAACAGTCTCGTGCCTGGACTTTTTGATCCACACACTGGGCTGAGTGCCCTGCTACTGACATTGGCTTGTTCTTGGGTTTTTTTTTTTTTGCCTTCTCATTGTTAAACCCAGAAGATCTGTTTCCTTTCATGCTGGAGTGAAAGAGAGAGTGTGACAGCTGAACTGTTGTGAAAAAATGAGATGGGAAAACAGATAGGATGTATATAAATGTATAATTTCACTTCAGGGAGCAAATGTCACTTACATCTCTACTCGAGTTAGTTACAGAAACTAATATATATTAATGTAAGGCTGCTGCCCGTTGAAAGAAATGTTATTATAGGGCAGGTTTGGACGTGTGCGTGTCTGGAATCCTTAATGCACGCACAGCAGATAGCAAACCCAGTGTTTTCCAGGGCAGGTTTTGGAGGATGTGCAGGGACAGGGTGGTGCCTGTCTGTTCCCCTGGTGACTGCAAGGCAGGAGTGGGACCCTGCTCCTCTGCAACCACAACCGAGAGCCCCCCATCTTCTCCAGTTTCCCTTAGGACACCTCAAAGCCAGGGATTCAGCAGTCTGCCTTTCCTGGCACATCACTGTGGCAGATCATTATCTTGGAGTCCAAGGACAAGATCTGCGTGTGGACCAGTGAAGCGTTTAGTATTCAAGGAGGCACGAAGTGAAGCTTCTGGCTCTTCTCTGTATTTCAGGGAAACGCTTTTAAATCTGCAGTGGGGAAGGTGGGACTGAGGGGGTATCTCTTTTAGATGGTGACAAAGTCAAAAGTTTTGGTATTGACAAGATTCAGCTGTGTTTACTGTCCTTTTCAAGTGCTGTGCAGAACTCATCAGTGACATCAGCAATACTGGCTGAGATTTTTGTCAGTCTTTGTCTCTAGTCTCTCTGATGGCATGCACTGCAGTCAGAAACACACACTCACAAAATACCGAATTTTTCTAAACTTGAAAATAAATTTTGTAGCGCGTTCTTCAGTCAAAAGTAATGTGGACTTTCCAGCATCCAGACTTGTGGTTTTTCTGTTTCTCCTTTTGCTTAAATGCAGGCAGCAGCATCACTGGGAGCTACACTTCCTTTTCTTCATGTACTAAATGTGCTTCTCTTGTCAGACTAGCAGTTCTCATTCAGCTGTAACAGCATCTTTAAAAATGAGATTATTAACTGAGATAATAACACTGGTGACCAAGAAAGGGGGAAGGAGGCTTTGCGAGTTAAAAAGAATTGGTTTTAACTGTAGGCAAGTGTACATTGTCAGGAAATTTTTGCTTTCAACCCAGCAGTGATTGTGAAGGTTATTTCAAATTCAACAGCAAGTCAACACTGATAGTCAAATCTCTGAATAAGTTGGAAGGAAGTCAGAGATATCGTGCTTGCTGATTATTTTAAACTCATCCATAAATAAAACCTAATACTTCCTTTCAGCTATGCTATTTACATCTCTCCTATTGGGTATAAATTAAAGTCACCAAATCCCTCCCTGAGCCTAAGTGAGCTTGTGCCTTTGTAACATGCTAAAATAGCTAGCCCTAATATTTTTAGGACTGTTACTCCTAATGGATGTGGACTTTACATTATTTTCTTCTGTGGCCAAGTGTGTTTCCATTTGTGTAGAACAACTGCATTGTTATATGGCTCAGTTGTTTCCATGTCCTAAGTGGAAGAGGAATAATAATAATAAAAAAATGTCAGTTTTAATCAATATCATCAGACATTATGGGAATTGAATTCTACCTTGCTGCTAATATATTGGGTATATTCTGCTTTATCTTCTTTCGCAGAATTGATTTGCCACTATTCAGTTCCCTTGGCTGTTGTCATGCAAATTGTGCCATTTCTCCCCCATTGACTGCACAAACTGAGATTAGACTTGAAAATCGAGTCTCACTGACCAGCTGCTGCGATATTTTTCATTTGATTTCTCCTTCCTTGCCTTCCCAGTCCCTTCCCTTGCGCTCCCCACCTTGGCTGGCGAGGCGCTGATAATGCCGTCTCCGGGGAGCGGGCTGGGAATTGCTTGCCTGCAGCTGGGACTGGAGCCTGTGAGCAAGCCTGGGGTGTGCTGCTCTTTTCAAGCAGCTCTTTCTCATGGCCCGCAGAAGTTTGAGGGAAGAAGGGAAGAGAAAGTAGGAATTTTTTCTCACTGCAGATGGGTGTAGAGGATGTGTAATCCAGGCGGTGAGCTGTGGGTTTTGTTTCGTCCCTGCCCATGGATATGGAGTGAGGGCTTGGGGAGGAGCTTGCTGTCTTCCCTGTATGACCTGGCGTGTCAAGAGGATCGTTTAAAATCGGATATAAATTGGAGCTGTGGATGCTCCATCCCTGGAACTGTTAACAAGGCCACTCCAGGGGCTTGGAACAATCTGGTCTGGTGGAAGGTGTCCCTGCCCATGGCAGAGGTTGGAACAAGGTGATCTCCGAGGTCCCTCCCAACCCAAACCACTCTGAGTCCAATTTAAGACAGGGATAGTGGAATGCAAAGTAAGTGTCAGAACAGGGTCTGTGCTTATGAGCTGTGTTGCATTTTGTCTGCTTTGTCAGAGTGCTGATGGCAGTGATTAATATCAGGGTTCTTCCCTTGTGCTGGCTGGTTTTCAGGATAAATGGTAGATAAAATATTTGGCCTAGGAGCAGTTATTACCACAGACTGAGTTTGCCATGATCTAAGCTTTCATCAGCTCCAAAAGGCAGAGGTCAGTGATTTAGTGGCATGTGATGTTAGATCTTGTTTCCAACGCTGGAGGCCGGGGAAGGGAGGAAAACCAGGTGGGTTTCTTTAGTTATATGCATGCTATTGAGTCTGTTGTATCAAGGAAAATGCTAGAATGAAGTAACTTGAGGAAAGGAGGAGGGAGAAAGAGAAATTTAAAAGGAAAAAAAACCCCAACAAGTAGAGGAGCAGGCAGGATGGAACTTCTCGTGCTGATGGGAGATTTTCACCTTAGCTGTGTTTTGGTCTCTTACTCTAATATCTGAAGACTATAGAACCCTTTGTGTATTTATTGTCAGCGTTTCTGCAAGATAGGGAAAGATACTTTAAAAAAACCCCAAACTACAGAAGGACACAAGAGCTATGTGAACTGAGGCCGATTATTTGCTTTTCCCCAAAACAAATTCAAGTATTCTAGGTGTGTAATGACTCTAGACTTAAATATATTTATTTTAATATCAAGTCCTAGTGGAGGCATCCACTTCACCTACAATTGCTGGATGCAAGGGCTGGAAACAGGTCTTTGCTTCCCTTCTTGTAGCTCTCCTTCTGCTTCCCGGGTGAACTGGGATTCCTGTGGCAGTGCACTGACTCAAACTTGATGGAGGACTGCAGTCAGACCTGGTGCTTACTCTGATGATGCCTCATGCCACCCATTTTGGCAATAGCTACTTGAGGAGTTAGGGTCTTACCTTAAATGCTCTTCATCAATATGGTCCTTGCCTTGCTACTTCACTCTCTTGCACTACTCGGTTTTAGCCTTCAATATTTGTAGCCTCAAAATTCAGCCAATGTTCAAAACAACATTTTTGAAGTTCTTTACTTCTATGGGGTAGCTATCAGCATGGCCAGTATAAAAGTTTGGATGAACTCTATAGGAATATCTTGAAGATTTTGCTTTCACTAATGAAAACATTTCAGATGGGAACACATTTGAGATCTAACAGTAAATTTCATAGAAAGTTTTCTTGAAAGGCTCTTAATCATGGGTTTCTTTGTAAATGAAGAGAAAACATAGTAGCTGCATGGTAAATACTGTAATATAGATAAGAGGAGAGTATTTTTTTCTTGTATTAAAAATAGGTTGGATCTCTGCATAAAGTGCAATATAATTAATTCTCACTGAGGGCAGCATGGATGTTTCAAAATAAACAATACTGTATGTAATAAGTTATTATTGTATATCCACTTCCAGCTAAGTGATGTGTCCTTTGGCTCAGTTTTGGGTTCTCTCCCAGCAAATTAGGTACCTGTGGTGCCACACTCAGATTGAATGAATGACCAAGTCTTTGTGGGTTTGGGCTGTGCAAACCCCTGTGACCCAGCAGGAAGGAGTGGCCTTGGCCTGGAGAGGCTGATGTCCTATCTGCGATTACTTGGTTTAAAAAACCCTGAACTCTTGTCAGTCAGGCCAGTGTTTATTTACCCTTCGTTCTCCCCGGGAAAGGGTCACCCTGAGGATGTTGAAAGCAAAGTGACTGGCGCTGTCCTCTTGCCTGGACTCTCCATTCCCGAATTCACAGTCCCGAAGTTGCTTTTCACTTAGAAGATGCTCATTCAGGTTTCTAGGCAACCGAGCCCATTTTCAGTTCCCCCCACTGAGAGATAAGAGCTGACTCCTCATGCAGGGAGGCGAGACCATGACGGATTTCGGCAGCCTTTAATTGGAGCTGAAGAATAAAATGTAGCCCTTCAATGTCAGGGCAAGTCAGCTCTTAAGCAAAAATAAGAAAAAAAACCCCCAAACTGACGAACAACAAAAAAATCAACCCAGCACAGGTCTGGGAACGATAAGGAGCAAATTGCTGCTGTTAATTAAGGAGTGATAAGAGGTATCTGCTGGACTGGTGGCTGCAAGCAGGAGCCACGTTCAGCCTTACTGAGAAGGGCTGTCATGTTTTAGTCCAGGTGTCCAAGGCAGGCTGGAAGAGAGGGATTTTTTCCAGTTGGGCTCTTCTCAGCTGATCCCTGGATCAAACAAAGGTGGCTTTCCTCCCTGTCCCCAAAGTCCAGTGGCCAACTGCTGGTGCTCCCTCATTTCTCATCCACCCATGCAGAAGATTCTAAGACATGGCCTGCCACGGCATCACAAATCAAACTAAAACTTGATTATGGCAGCATGAAAGAAGCTCTTGAGAAGACCTGGACATCTCACAGCAGCATTGTGGCAGAGGCATGATAGATGTTTAAGCAGCTTCAAATAATCATGTTTGGAAGAAGAGATTTGGCACTGTCCCTTCCTTAGGGAGTTTTGCAGGCCAAATGGCTACTATAATGGATGTTGGAGGTGTTAGCAATTGTACTCTTGGGGATGTTAAGGCAGTTCAACACTAAACTGAACATTTTTACTGTGTTGGACTCTGTTTTATGTATTTATACTGCACCCCTAATTCCCACTGACCTGAGAATTCCATTCTGATATCATGGTCTTCGTACTTGTCTCAAATCATGCAAATTCTGCACAAAGTGAAGGGAGACTGGACTGGTTCTCTGGCCTGCCTTCTACCCAGTGATTGCACCTAGGTTAATGGATTTATAATCTCAAGTAGTAGCTGTGCATGTTCAGTTAATGTCCTGCATATTTTATAAATCCTTCCTTAACAAGGAATTATTTTATCCGCGCCAACTGCTGTGTAATACAGCTGTGGTGGTGACAGATATTGGCTAGCAGACAGATTTTTCTTTTTATGGTTTGNGTTTTTTTTTTTTTTTTTTTTTGGAAGTGCAGTGACCTGCAGGGCTGCTGCATGGGGAGAGCAGATGAGCTGCTGCTGCCGCAGGTGCAGGTGGCTCTGCTGCTTTAACTCTTCCCCAGCAGCTCTCGCTGGTGGATTAAAGACTTCTGATTCTGTGGCTTCTCCTGTAATCTGGGAGACAAAGAGGGATGGATGCTGTTAGGGGCAGGGGTTTTGTTGTTCTCTCTGGGCTTGTGTTTGTCCTGCTTTATTGACATATTGGTATTCATTTAATGTCTTAGAGAGCCTAAATTGAGGGCAGAGGGTTAAATGTTATCACAAATTGTAGCTGTGTTCCAGTATTCATCACCCTTCCGAGGTCCTCCTCCACCCTCCCTCTGCAGCTCCTGCCTCCCTTTGCTTGTACTCCTATGGATACTGGGTTTATTTCCTGGGACTGGAAGTACTTCCCTCTAATTAGAAAACTGTATTTTGGATGTTGTGTGCAATATATGGTTTTAAATTCATTTTGGCACTGCGAGAAGCAAGACACAAATAGCTGGAAATAGCATTAATATTAATTTAGTGTAAGTCTTGCACCTGCAGTCACAGGAATTGTGGCTGATATGCTTGACTAATTGAAATTTCATTGACAGGTGTTTTAGCTATTGCACCTTCTGGAATTAGGTCAGCTGTCTTTTTTTGTGTATCCTCATATATTTGTGTTTGATGCTGTGTTGCCAGTTTAACTGGCAGAACATTCCCAGGAACATAAGCTATCTCTGTTAGAAAAGTTGTTGATGTTTTTTCTTGACTTTATTGTGAACTATATGATAGTTTTTGAGTGTAAACAGAGCCTTTTTCCCCCTCCATCAGTCAATATTTCATTATGATTCTGTTTAAGAAGTACTTTCTTTTTTCAGCCTTAGCCCCTAACCTTTATTTAAACTTGAAATGCCTACATAACTTTTTGTATGAAGGGCACATTGAATAACCTAGTGAAAAGCACTGAATCTGATACAGTAATTGTATTTAAATAAGATCTTAAATACAAAATTCTCTTGTTAGGAGATATAGAGAAGCCTATTAGTCTGTATGAATTTTCACAGCAGGAAAGCAAATGGAGTTAGGAAGTGGATTGTGTAGAAAGACTAGTAGACAAAATTGGTCAATTAAATGCTACATGTGGGAATTTCTTTTTTACTTACAAGTTTTGTGGAAAAGTTGTTTAATTTCAGTATGAAAATGGAAAAAAGCAATGCAGGGGCAGAACCAGGTTGAGATAGCTCAATGATATTTAAAATGCAGCATCTGAAATGCAAGATCAGACTCCATGAATAAATAATTTTTCTTGTATTTCATTACAGTGCTATACCGTTGTCAGTGTTTTTGGTGTTAGATGTTAAATGAACTTGAAATTGTCTTTTTGGTGGCAGTTGAAGGGATTTTTCAGATTTGTCTTTCAGATTGGTAGGTTTAATTATTTATACTTCCATCTCCGGTGCGTGTACTAAATCATTATGACGATGGAACTCTTGCTTTCCAATATTATTTTATTAATCTTATAGTAAGAACTCATGAAGTGTGACTTATTGAGATGAGAAACTTAATAAATAGCCCTAATGGGTTGTGTCTGGAGCTGTGGGTGGATGTCAGCCCAAGATCCTCCACTGAATGCCAAGTTTGCAGAAAAAGGCAGACTGCAGGGGTTTGTAGCAGGTATGTGGAAAAGAGGATTAAAAAATACGCACCCATAACTCTATGACACAAATTACTGATTTCTGGGCATTGCAGCATTCTCATTGATGCTGCTTGTTTGCAGTAAAGATCTATAAAATGAAAGAGGACAGGTTTAGATTGGAAATCAGGAAGAAATTCTTTACTGCAAAGGTGGTGAGGCCCTGACACAGGTTGCCCAGAGAACCCCCCCCATCCCTGGAAGTGTTCAAAGCCAGAATAAATGGGGCTTGGGTAAACCTGGTCTAATGGAACCAGGGGGTTGAAACTGGATGGTCTTTAAGGTCCCTCCCCACCCAAACCAGGCTGTGGCTCTGTGATCTGGTGACACGCAGCTGAAGGCTGGAAAGGTTTCAGCTTCCCGCCAGCACCTGGACCAGCTGGCTCCTCTTTTTCCCAACACCGATGTCTTGGTTGCTTGATTGACTTTTGTGGGAGCTTTCCACTTTTGCAAGTTGAACAAGATTGAACAGTTGTGCTACAAAATGTCTGTGAAATAGAATTGCAATTTCATACCAGTCTATCATGTGTGTACAGTCATGGTGAAAACTGCCTATTCTTTCAGCGTCTCTCCTCTGCAGAAGATGCAGCTCTCCCAGCGCTTGAGTTTTGTTGCGTAAATTCAGCATAAATCAGGCTACTGGCAGTGCTGTTTATGATGTGTGTGTGTAGGCATTTTGCTTGATCATTTACACACGTGTGTATGTGCACGGCCGAGTAGGGACCTGCTGGTCAAACTAAAGGGAAAGAAGCAAATTCACAGTGGAAACAAGGACAGGTGACCTGGGAAGAGCATAGAGACAATGTGTGGTTGTGTAGGGAGGAGGTGAGGAAGGCCAAGGTGGAGGTGGAACTGAACCTGGCAAGGGATACCAAGAGTAACAGGAACAGCTTCTACAGGTATGGTAATCAGGAAAGGAAGGTCAGAGAAGGTGAGCCCCCCTTGATAAACAGTGCTGAGAACTGGTAACAGCACTTGCATCCCTTTGTACCTTCTGTTTGAACCTTTCCACATTCCTTGGTCATAGCTATTAAATGAGGGGAATTAGAGGTAATTTTCTTATTCTTCCCCTTTTAAAGTAAAGAGAGTGGAATAAAACTGAGACAGGGTTTCTTGTGTTTTATCCCCTTCCTTAAGTTTTTTTTTTCCCCTTGAGTTGTGATAAATATACATTGGTGCTTTGCTGTTTCAGATCTCAGATCCACTTTTCAAAGCTTGGCCTGAAGGTAAGCACCAAGTACAATTCTCATACACTTGCTCCTGCTAGTGACAAGATTGGCAACAAGCCTTCAGCAAATCACTCATTTTTATTTACACCTACAGCTACCTGCCGTTGTGGGGAAAAAAATTATGCAGTGTTTCTTTCTTGTGGGATTCATGTCACTTTCATAAGAGTGCAGTCTCGAAGGCAGTGACCAAAAAAATGAAAGTTTGTACTTTCTTCTGCCATTTTATTAGTGTTGGGCAAGTTTTGCTTTCAGCATCTATTATTCCTCAGTTTTCCTGGGCTTTACTAGGTAGGGGTGGTAATGTGAGGCTTTTCTTCTTTCAGCGAAAAGCTGGGCTATATTCTCTGCTCACATGATGCAAATGTCCTTTTTTTTCTTTCTTTGGGCAGAGAAAAGCGAGTGGGTTGGTAACACAATGCATTCAGCAAAGAGACTGCAAATCCTATCTGCACACAATGATAAAACATATCCCTAAAAATGTAAATTAGCCTGCTTAGTCTCTAAGCTAATTTTCATGTGTATGGTGGAAACAAAAACATAAGAAGGAAAGATGTAGCTGTTTAACCAGATTATCTTTAAAAAGTGACAGAGATATATGCTGGCTAATAGCCATCTCCTGGTGAAATGCCTGCCTTACAAAGCAGTTAAGGCCTTTCCTTCTCAGAACTGCACCCTGCTTTGTAATCGGGGAAAGACAAAGAGTTTAATTCTGTTTTGTTACGTGCTGATAAACTGGACTGCCTGATTTAGCCACCCTGGTCTTAAGATGCCTCCAGGGGCCATGTGGCTGCTGGAAGAGGAGCTGCAAGAGGTCTCAGTGAGTCAGGACCTCCAATTACAGTCGTGTTGAAAATGGTTGTGACTGACTGCTCTCTTTTTGCGCACTGATTTCTCTTCATTCGCTTCTAATCAAAGTATTTCTAGATATTTTGAATTTGAGAAGGAACTAAGAGTTCACCTTGGCTGCGGGCTTTGGGATGGGTCTGATCTATGCTGGGCTGACTCCAGTGAGTATTTGGGCACTGCTGTAGTGGGGAGCAGCTTTCCCCTGACTTGGCTGCCTCCTTACTTAAGCTTCACTGTCCTGAGTGAACAAACTTAATTCATAACTTTTTAACACAACTGAAGCTTAACCCAGGGTTTTTAGGTAATCAGATAGTTTAGGTAATCAGATAGTATTTTCAGTATCGTATTTGTCCAGATTAATCACAGGATCATTTGGTAGCTTCTGGAAATTCTTGGGCTGGTCAAATTTTTGGTCATTCCTAGTTTGGGTGTCTTCATGTAATCCTGCATTCTAGAATGATAAACCTGGTTAAATTGAAGAAAGGGGTGGAAACCCCCCCAGAAATCCATACTTTCAGTCTTCTGAATCCGACATACCTGTATCTTGGTAATTTTTACTTGAATGTCCTTACATTGATTTCTATTTTTCCAAATGGAATTGACCCCACTTTATATGTCTTTTCCTGTGTCATAGCTGATTTTTGAGCTTGAAGTGACATGAAGGTATTGGAGAAGTATTCAGAAATATTACAGAGCAACAGTCATGATTTTTTTTCTCTCTAATAATGTGAAAGTACTGTTAATGTGAACCTATATGCAAAATATTTAAAATGTTTGTTACATTTTTTCAGTTCTTCCACTTTCTGCAAATTCTGCTCCTTTCAAGTTATGCATTGTTACACTTCTCTTGCAAAGCAGGCCATACCTGACTCTAATAATTTCTGTAGATCATGAATTAATGACTCAATACTGCTTCAGAAATAAAAGCCTAAGCTATGAATGTACATGTATATTACCCACATTTATAAACTGAGAAGTGTAATTCTTTCAGCACTTGATAGGCTCTGCTTATAGATTTGCTTAAAAATAGAAAAATTAATGTACTGGAACAGTTTTGAAAGGCCCATAAATAATGAGCTGAGGACCAAAAGCTTGAAACATGTCTAAGGTTATGTTAATTATGATAAATTACTGTGAGAGGTTTGTTAGAAGCCTTTTAGCAACTATTAACCATAATTATTGCACGTCCGTGGAAGCACAGCGACAACGACTGAAATAACTCACCCTGGCTGAAGGTTTGTCCATGCAACTTTTGTTGTAACTGTGCCTTAAGTGAGTACATATAAGCTTAGTTCCTGGCTGTGATTTGGCTAATAAACTCTAATGAGAGCTTTCTTAATTGACTCTGAAGCTGATCCAGCTGTGTCTTGGATGTAGTGGTAGAGAGAACTGACAGTCAAGACCACGCAGCCCCAGCACCAAATCCAGCCTGGTGATTGATGTTTCACTCTGATCTGTTGCTGTCTGCTGAGTGAGAACTGAAAGTGGTATGTTTTTTGTTTGTTCAGGTTTTTTAAAAGGAATTCATGTACATCTTTCCCTTTGTATGTGGCTGGACAGGACACAGAACCTCTGATCCCAGAGCAAAGCTACAGGATATCAAAACCCAGACCTGGTCCCCATGGTTATGGATGTTTGGGTTTCTCTCTTAGGAAAAGAGTAAGAGAAATCTGTCTTTCAAGAGCTTATTTGGTTCCTGGTGCTGCTAGCACACCCTGCAGCCTTTGGAGAGTTCATCTTCATTCAGCTGGGATTGAGGAAAGACAGCTTTTCATAGCCAGCTTCATCTTTGCAGTCTTTCCCCTCCCCAAGCTGCTCTCTTCTCTTCCTAACTAAAGACAAAGCATCAGGCAAGAAACTGCCAGGAAGAAATATGAGAAGAAAGATTCAGAGCTCATTCTGTTAGTTCATTAACAAACCATAATGCAGTATTCGTAAGACACTTCGCCCTCTTTCAGATGAAAAATGTATCCTAGCAGAAAAAAGTGAGAATAAAGGCAGTGTTTTGTGTTGAGAAGTAAAGACTAAAAAGTCAGGTGTTTGATTTTCAGAATTTACCTTTTGGGCTTTTGTTTCTATAAAAATTGATTGGCTGGCTTATCTGAGTTGTGATCCATCCTTTTTCCCACTGAAAATAATGGCAAACTTCTAATTTTTGTTATAGTGGTGGATTTGCTCTCACAAGCTTTCTTTTCACTCAGATGTCTTCATACTCTGCACATGATTCCCCATTAATGTTAACGGGACTTAAATGGGCAAATCCCTGGGAACCCCAGGTTCCAGGGTGTGACTAGCTCACCTATTTGCTCTCCTGTGATTTGATGGCATTGCTGACAGTATTTGGCAGGGGTTTTTTTAAATGAATGCACCACAGGACAGCTGCATCCCTGGTGACAAGGGATGCACTGACCTTAGCTGAGTTATTTTGGCCAAAGGAGGGAGAAGCGTATGGTCATTGAAATGGGAATTTCCTGAACTGTGTTGTGAGTCCCTTATCATCATCACCTCAACATATACATGTGTGTGTGTGTGTATATATATATATATTTATTTTTCTCTCCTGTTGAACCAAATTCGATGTAGTTACAGTAGTGTTGCTATGGTGACCCAAAGTGACAGCTGTTATTTTGTGCTCCTGGGAGGACTCTGTGATAATGATGGTCATTTTCCCAAGGGGAATGGTTTGATATTAAAAATAAATCTGAAAGTAAACGAACAGGTAAATTAAGAAAAGAAATTCATTCTCATTAGCAGTAATTAATCAAGCCCTGTAGGATTCTAATGGGGGAAAAAGCCAATTTTAGTTGGAAATATCTTGTACTGCATGAATGTAAATGAGCATTGTGCTTGCTGCAAGGAGGATGCAAAACCCTTCATGTTTCATTATGGTAGTTTTCAGCTTACACTTGACTGCCCAGTCCCAGTCTAGGAAATGTTTCTCCTTGGGACAAATCCTGAGGCATTCAAAGAGCCCCCGTCCTGTTTTCACATGAGGCTGATAGAAAGAGAGATTTAAAAATAAAATACAGTATAGACCTACCATTTTTTGACCCGTAAATGCACATATACACACCTGCAAACTGTTCCTGCTCTTTGAATATTGCCAGAACTGGAATTTAAGTGTAGAAACCCCCAAACATCACAAGATGGATGGTGGAAAGCACGGAGTTGTCCTGCCTTGTCCTACTGCTGCAACCCCGGTGGCCCCCACACCTCCAGAAGTACCTGGTTTGTTGGCTCTGCCTTCATTCTGTGGCCATGTCCAGCTACAGCCTTGCCTACAGATTTTAACTTCTTCCCTGCTGTGTGGTTCTGACAGGAGGGATTGTCCCTTCTGTGCTCCAGGCAAAAGGTGCTCCTGCAGGCTGGATGTCACCCTGGTGTGGTCACTGTTCTGCTTGGGGAGGGGATGTAGATGAAAGGTGTGTAGAAGCTGAAAATACACCTTCAGAGAGCCATAGAGTGACTTGTGGTGGAAGGGACTTTAAAGATCATTCAGTTCCACACTCCCTGCCATGGGCAGGGACACCTTCCACCATCCCAGGTTGCTCTGAGCCCTGTCCAACCTGGCCTTGGGCACGTTCAGTGATGGGCCAGCCACAGCTTCTCTGGGCAGCCTGTGTCAGGGCCTCACCTCCCTCACAGGGAGGGATTTCTTCCTAATATCCCATCTGTACCTCCGTTCTTTCAGTTTGAAGCCATTATCCCTTGTCCTGTCACTTCATGCCAGTGTCCAAAGTCCTTCCCTGGCTCTCCTGTATGCCCCTNTCTGTTTCTAGGTGACTGGGAGAAGGCATCAGAGCAACCCCATCTCTCCCAGCCTGTCTCCATAGCAGATGTGCTGCACTCCTCTGATCGCTTTTGTGGCCTTCTCTGTCCTCACTCCAGCAAGTCCGTATCTGTTTTGTGCTGATCTCATCATCTTTGCTCCTTCAGTCATGGTGAAATTCCAGTCTCCCACGCTGCTGTGTGAATGGAAGTATTTCCTGCACTGCTGTGCTCCCACCATCAGCATTCCCAGTGCTCTCCCAGGTGTGTCCCACCTGTGCCTGGGACACACAAGTGTTTCCACGAAGGTGGTCCTCATAGCTCCACCTGGTTCTTTGGAGTCTGAGACATTTTTTATGTCACCTTATATAAACTGGCAATGAAAAGGCCAAATTCTAAATTTACATTTATCCAAATTGGAGCTGGGAAGCTTACAAGCGTAATAAAATACTGCTGTTTCCAGTTCTTGTCCCACACAGCTTATATTCCAAGGTGTGAATGTACATTTATATGTTCATAATCAGTTCACCCCCAATTATGAATATTGTTAAATATTTTATGTAAACGACAAGGTTTACAAAGGAGGTGGTAAAAGCTTCACTGTGATCATAAAAAAAAAGGTGCATTTTAGGCCAAAACATTTAGACCTTCAGATTTGAGGTGTGCATCTTATGTGGGGGTTATCTCTATTGTGTGAGATAAAGAGATTAAAAATCTCTTCTTCTCTATCTAACCTATTCAGTTTTCAGTCAGTGCTGGGATGAAGTGGTGGTTGTGGATTGTTTTGACATGCAGATTTTATGTTCTGCCTATCAAAAGGAATAAATAAAGGTGGCTTGATTATGGTATATCACTAACTTCAGTGTGAGAAATTACTGAATGTCTGGAAAGCTGTAACAAAAATCAACCCCTGGAAGCTGAAGTCAGGTAATCTATGTGTGAAATCAAGAATGTTTTCAGAAGCAAGGGTGTTAACGTTGCAAAAGTCTTATCAGAAGTTGGAGTACCTCCCTTGGTGCTTTTAATTCAATACTTGGATGGTGGAGAGAGAATTAGATTTAATCCATTACAAGTTATTTGGCCCAGATTGAAACTTAATGGCCAGAGTTTGAGAGAAAAACAGAAGGGCCAGGGATCCCTTCTGCCCTTCTCCAAGCAGCTCCCTCTCCTGACTTGGAATTTCTGCCCCATCCTGAGAGTCACGGCATGGTTTTGAGATTTAGGGTTTTTCTCAGTACGTGTTTTTGGTTGGAAACTAGTATTTTCTACATCTTCTGGCATCCTGTTTCCAAACGGTGGAGGGAACCTCTGTGCTGAGATTGGCTCCATTCAGAAAGGGGAGCAGCTACTCAGGGGAGGTTGTTGCTGAAATGAAATGTTGTGAAGAGTGCCCTCACTGCATGCTTATGAAACAGAATTGCTTTGTGCTATTCAAAAACAAGTAAACAAATGAAAACCCAGACCCTGTATTTAAGCCTGTGAAAATAATCATACTACAAACATTTAAGCCTAAATCCAATGGGAGAAGTTACTGCTGTCTCATGGGGTGGAACTGCTTGCAGACAGTGAAGATCTTGATAATATATTTACATCCTGACTTGTGTTTATTGGGCTCGAGAGGGTTTTTTTTGCCTTCAAGTACATTTGTTTGGTTGTAGCTTCTTGATATCTGTTACTGCAATAAAGAAATTCTGAGATAACCTAGCTGTTCCAGAAACATGTTTGAGACAGAAGCTGTAATGCAGACCTTGATCTTGGTAAGGTAGATGAGAAGCTAAAAAAAAAATAATAAATAAAATAGTGGAGTTTATTGCTATTAGTTTTGGTTGATTTTTGTTGGGACTGCTCAACAAGTTTTAATATTAAATGCATTACATTAGCATGAATTTCTGAACAAGAAGTTGCCAAATTCACTGCTTAACTATTTACCTGCACCTCTGTAAAACACTTTATTCATGGCATTAAAAAGAACTATGAGCAGTGTCAAACCAAGCACAAAAAACTCAATTATTTGGCCTTTTAAAAGAAAGAAAATGTGGACGTATTTCTTAAGCAGAACTGCTTCTGTTTGACTCTGTGTGTGTGTTCAGGTTTGGTTCCATGAATTATTGCCTTTTGACTTGGAAGAATATTTGTCCCTTCACGGCATTTGCAGCTCCACTGTGATCTTAATTAGATGTTGTTCCTGTTGCTTTTCAGTTAACCAAGGGCACCTGTTTCTCTGCTGGGAGATGATTTACACAGGCAGCCAAAAACCTTTTTAAACACGTAAAATTTGCTTGTTAAGCGTTGGCTGCCTGCAAGTAGCTACCCTGAAGTCTGTAGGTGGCAATTTCATATAGAGCATAAAATGCTCACAAAACAATTCAGCTTTATTCATCAGTTTAGACTAACTACATGGAATTGGGTTTGTTTTTGCACCGAAGGGTTTGCGTCTAAGGGGCAGAGCGAAAATATAAAATAAAAATAAAATTTCACCCTTGCCTCAATGTCCAGAATTGGTCACTGGAGACATAAAGAGTTTCCTTCAGAGTGGATGGATAAATAGTTGATATTTTAATTTCAAAAAGCCTTTGTGATTTTTTTTTTTTTTTTTTAAATACTGACTGATTAGGCACTTTGGGAATGAATATGTACAGAAATTTCTTACAGTGTTGAAAAAGGCTCAATTACAGTGAACAGCTTTTGTTCTAAGGACTAAATGGTTCCTCAGTGACAAAGAAGGGTTTTGTGTGTTTTATAATGTACAGTAGTGAAAAAGCTTAACAGGAAAATATGAAGAACTGCAGATCTCGTGAGATCCAAGGGTAGCAAGTTTATCATTGCAATGTTGCACACACATTCAGGAATTTATGGGAATATTCTATGTTGTGAGATGTATTGCCTGAGACATAAAATAGGCATCAATAAAGTTCCTCTAGGAGCTTCATAAATCTAATATTTTAACTTCTCTGTGTCCAATTTCCCTAATTTTTCCATATTAATATTGACTGGTGTCCATTTTTTGTAACTGTGACTATAGGTTTGAATCAATTGTTATCCTTAATTACCAAGAAGAATTATGCTCAGTAAAGCCTGTGTTGTATATCCTGGAGTTGTTTATAATGCTTTACTGATTTACAATTATTAAATTATATTGCCAGAGGCTGCTGGGTAGGTTTTTATTCTTCTAAGCATCTGACTTCAGTAAATGCATAATTGTGTATGGAGCAAAGCACTTCATCCTTTCCCAGGCAAAACCTTGAATTTTTAGAGATTTAAAGGGACTGTGTAGTATTTAGGTTGTTGAATATTTCAGGATGTGAGTAAAAGCATATTCTGGGAACACACAAAGCAGCTGTTGCTGCTAACGTCCTCAGATTTAATTTGATGTGTTATTTCTTTTTTTTAATAGCCCCTAAACCTTCTTCCACATCACTCTTACCTGAAGACACTGTCAGCGTGTTTTGGCTTTCACTGCTTGGCCGTGGATAATAGGAAAATTACTAATTTTTGAACGTGCTGGCTTTTCATGGTTAAATGAGAAACGTGTATCCTCGAACAGTAAATAATGATTCGATTTTTTTGCAGTTGTAATGTATGGTAAGCATGCCTATTCTTTTGTCGCCCTGGTTTTTTAGCTTTCTGATGTTTGCATATTTGGAGTCAGAGATTCTCACAGCTTCATGTAAATAATGACCAATGTTTATTTAACCGTCTTTTCTGTTTTTCATTCCTTTTGTGATAAGAGGAAGTTTGATGAGCATCCTTTTTCTTCAGTGGGATTGAGGAGGAAGTGACATGTCCTCCAATCCCTTGTGGAATTGAGAAACCTATAAAGTATGAGAAATGTAAATAAAGTCCCTTCTTTTCCTCTTTCTGCTAAACCTAGCAGGTGTGAGAGCCTCCTTTCTAGTGTCCTCTACCGACACACTCTTTCTCTTAGGGTTTTACTCTACCAAGACTAATACTGTGCAGCTGCACTCTGCTTATTT
Organism: Platysteira castanea; assembly: GCA_013397175.1. Taxonomy (NCBI): domain Eukaryota; kingdom Metazoa; phylum Chordata; class Aves; order Passeriformes; genus Platysteira; species Platysteira castanea. The sequence goes on along the minus strand of VYXC01007460.1, from coordinate 855,255 downwards.
TAATAAGGTAATTCTATGAGGTGAGAGGGGCAAAAAAAGCAAATTGCCCCAGATGGGAGGAGTGAAAGAGTGTTCCTGGTCCATCATGGGCTGTTGGGCTGCTCAGCACAGGGAGCGGGTGGCTGACACGGCAGTGGCTGTCGAGTTTCAGTTTGATTGCTCGGCTATTAATTGTGGCAAATGACAATTTTATAGATCCCAGGGTTCAAGGTTCCCAGGCCAAGCCACGCTGTATTCATCTCTGAAGAGAGGGAAGAAGAGGGGCTGTGAGCTGCTGCACTGGTTTAAAGTGAACATGGGATTTTTCTTTTCACCTGGGGTTGTGACAGTGTTGTGGAGAGAGCAAATAAGGCTTGGTTCTTTTTTTTTTTTAATATAATACGCAGAAAATGTCCATAGGAACATCCATGTTTCTATGGTTACAGGATTGTGTTCTCTTTTGGACTGTAAGGATGATAAATGGGTATGATCATCCTGTACTAAACCTGAAGGGAAGCTAAATACTGAACCTAAGGGGAAGCAGGAACATGTCACTGGTTTACAAAATCCTTGATGTCTTGGACCAGGTAGCACCTTTAGACCTCTCTGCTGGTCTTGGACTACCCTAAAATAGGGTAGTCATAAAGAATATTAATAACTAGGAAAAAAGCACATAAATAATAAAAGCTAATAAATGCATTCTTTCTTAGAAGGTCATATTTCTGGTAACTAAATTAAAGAAGTAGAGGTAATTTTACACTTGGACTTGATCTTAAAATTCTTTTGCATCCTGAATGATTTTGTGATTCTCTTCAGTTTGCAGTTAACTCAAGTCAAATTAAGAAAAAAATCACTAGAGGAAACGATGAAACCTTGATCAAAATATTTAAAGCTGCAGTTTACTTCCTTTATGTATCTCATAATGGTTTCTTAACCCTACTAGAAAAATAGGGTGTAAAGCAAGCCAGTCTACTCGTCTGAATTATGTTTTGTTTCCTTAGAAATAGCTGGCGAAGTTTAATTGTTCTTTTTACCCTATGTAAAATAAAGATACCTGGAAGATCCAGCTGTTTTTTCTAATGGGATTGTGCTAAATGAAGATGAATCCAGAGCAAAGTCAAGGGTAGGAATTATGGTTTTTCTGGAAGTGGAAAGTAGTGCTGCGTTTTCCCCGAATGAAATATTGCAGGGTTACAGTGTTGACAGAGGGATCTGACATGATGCTGCCGAGGTTGATTGGATTATGAATGGTTTAAGTAGTAATGGGATTGGAAAGTACTTCTTGAATGAAGAGACAGCTGTAGAGGATTTTGAAAGGAAGGTTTATAGGGTTGAGTCGGTTCAGCCTTGGGGTCGTAGCCTTGCCCAGAGTTTGGGGGCTGTGTGGAAGCAGGAAGCTCAGTGCTTGTAAAGCCTGAGAAGTAGAAATGCAGAACCTGAGCCCTTCACTCAGGGAGTTACACAGAGTTTAACAGAAACTGATAGAAATGCCTACTTAGAAAGAAAAAAAAAAAAACCAAAAAGAAGGAAAGTCTGCCCAATGATATCATGCTTGCTGATCAAGGGTGAAAATGTTAAATGTCCTACAGTAGCGTGTTGGAGAAGGTTTATTTTAATGAGATATTACCCCACTTTCACCTGTATCATTATTAAAGACTTGTAGTAATAAAAAAAGTTTACTACTGCAACTAGACCATAAGTAAAAGGAGTTAATAGAAAAATAACTAACCACTGGAATACACGTGTGTACCATGCGCTCTTTGAAAATGTTTGCGTGGAGCGGAAATATCCTTGAAACTTGGAGCTAAGACCCCTTTTAGTCTTACTTGTACTTGCAGTAATGCCAGATGTGTTTGACAAGACAGGGTTTTAAGAGAAGAAGAGAAAGGGTTTTAAGAGAAGAAGAGAAAGGGTTTTAAGAGAAGAAGAGAAAGTGTTGTTAGGGGCAGGTCCTCAAGCACCTTAAGGGTTTAGGAGTTCGTGCTTTCCGAACACGGCCGAGATGGTGGGATGTGGAAGAAGCGGTGGATTTTTGGACTGCCTGGATTTAGGCAGTTTAATTGTGCCTGGAACTGAACAGCATCAGCTAGATGGTTCAAACACGTGTAAGATGAGACATCTTAGCCAGAAGAAAGATGTGCAGCTACAGTGTGGAAGAGACCTTGCAAATGGAAATAGAGGTCTCCTGGCCTGTGCTCAGTTTTATGGCCAGTAGGAGGGAAAATATTTGAATACTTTTAGCTCTTTGAGGCCACAGAGTCTATTGAAAATAGACTCTAACAGATATGTGGTCCATGCCTTATTGCTCTTAACAGCTGTTAACTTTGCTCTTTCCTTTCTATTTTATTCCTCAGACCAGCATTTATCTTGGATCAACTCAGTTTGTAATTGGCCAGTGCCCTTGCTGCTCTGTACTGTGAGCTTAGTAGATACTAAAATACCACAGGTGTCCTCATTCAGGGAAGTGCACGCTTGGTTTTGAAGGAAACTATCACTGTCAGTTCACTTTTGGCAACCAACGAATCGAGGCTCAATTTTTCAAGTCATTTATTGCATTCAGCTCAAATCATAGCTTGAAATGATGCGTGATTTGTCCACTGGAGACAAGATCTTTGCTTTCCAAGGTTAGTGCTGCTCTTTTAAAAATTGCTCCAGATATGATCGATTTTCTTTTAATACTTTTTTTTTTTTTTTAATATCAAATAGGATTTCACACTAGAATGGGAAAGGTGCTCATCTTCCTTGTTATTTGGAGACTGTGGTAACCACATTAACACCCTGTAAAGAAACTGATGGACAGGCACAGAGATTACTGCAGATTACTCTGAAGACCTGTGTTTCCCTTACTTAGGTGCTTCCTTACACCCATGTTTCCAGAACTTTTGATAATCCAAAATAATTGACACTCCTAATTTTCAGTGATAAATGTCACAGTAAGCACAGTTCAAGGAATTTTGTCGTGTAATTTGTGCTAGTTCAAGTCAGGCCATTGCTTATTGACCATAAACGCTTATGTCTTCTCTTCCTTTTTTTGTTACAAGAGGTAAATTGACTGAATCTAGCCTGGGAGGTGATAAAATTTAGCACCGTCTTTGATTTCCATGACCCGCTGTGGAGACGAGTCCTATAGGTGGGATTTGTTGTTTAAGATTTCAGGTCAGTTTTCAGTTTTACAGCCTCGGAACTTTAGAAATGTCCCTCAGAGAGTATGTGGTGAGAGAATGAGCAGTGGCACTCCCTGCTGGACAGCAGCTGCTGCAATGTTCTCACCATTCTCTTCTTCGTTTTCTGTTTTGCATGGGGAAGTTCATTCTTTCGGAAATTCTTACCGGAAAATTGAAAATATACAATGAGAAGTTGGAGAGAACATCTTATCAGGAGTGGACACCTGAATGTGGTGTATAACCAGGCTTTGGGGGCAATCAGGGCTGCAGCTCCTACCACTGAGCCACAGTCATAGCTCAGGCATCATCTGCCAATTATTTTTTGGCTGTGGTGTGGCAATGTTTTGAAAAATAAAAATACTTGGACCACATCCATTAGTAATTCTTTGGTTTTTATATTACAGAGGAAAAGGTTATGGGGGTGTGATTTAGGACTTCCTAAGCATAGCAGAGGAGTCTGTACCTGAGAGTCATCATTGCTGTTAGTTTGAGGAGCCAAAACAGTGTTGTCCCGTGGCTTTTAGGTGGCAATTGAGTCTTTGCCAGTGCTGGTAAAATGGCAATGAAACCAAAGGCAAGAATATTTAAAGCCCACTGATAAATGCAAGATTTAAGTAATACAGTTAGTAAATCAGATGTGGTTGCATCAGTGTTCCTGTTCTCTTAACATTTCTTTAAACATATCATTACGTCTCCTAATCAGCTTTTTGTTTGTTTTTTTTAATTAAAAAAAAACACTTTAGCCCTTAAATGTTATATATAAAATAACATTTAAGAATCTTTTGCTTGTATCCCCCTTGCTCTCCCCATATGCACATTACGGGGTTTTTTTGTTTTGTTTTGTTTTTTTTTTTAAGTTTTAACAAATATATCACTATATTTGAGATACAGGGTTGCTGGCTAATTATGATTTCACTAAAGGCTTTGAAATGATCATTGTTATTGTACAAATACGGGAGTGTGTGGATGGAAAAGGGATGAAATAATGTTTGCCACCTTTCTGACAGATTGATGCACATCTCATGTAACCTTTAGGCCAGACAGCTTGGAAGTCTAATGAGCCTGAATTATTCAGAAGCCAGTGAAGGTTAGTTTGATAGTGAGAGTATGTATTGATCTGCCAGCATTCCTTCTGCAGTGTTGAGCTTCCAAAATACTTAATAACTTTAAAAATAGGTTTTTATTTTGACCAAAAAATAAAAAATTGGCTGGCATTTCTTCAGAAAAGTTACGGGCTTTTTGTCAATCTTTGCTAAGTGTTAATCTAAAAAAAAAAAAGACCCCCACAATCCACACAACCCCAACCTCCCCCCCACCAATCCACAAAAATAACATGCTTTTTCTTCTTTTTGTTTTTTTTTTTTTTTAAACAAAGTGGCTAACAATACATGTGACACTGTCTTATATCCTTCCGCAAAAAGATCCATTTCTTTCAGGCAATTACTGGCGTCTCCTTCAGATAAGATACAGGTTTATTGAGTTTCCCACTGTGCAATTACAGTTCTCAAGAGCAGGTTACTACCTATGAGCAGCCTGGATGATGGAGTGGATTGCAGTGGAAAGTAGGCAAAGGATTCTGCAGCGTTCCGGGGGTTTCTTGAAATGTATAGGGTGATATATTTCAAAATACATATCATATACTTTCAGATCATGGGTGATCTGAAATATATAGGACGGAACTTCAGTGTTGCTACTGACTGATTTTACTTCTTGGCCAGACAGAAGCAACCTAATTCTTGCACAAACTAGTGATGTGAGGAGTTGCAAAATGGATTTCTTTCTTTGATATGGAAAATACTAGGACCCACCATTGGCTTAAAACACATTTCCAAATTTCCAGCCTGTAACGAGAGAGACAAATAATACTCCTTTGTATAAACTGCCCATATGGGAGGAAACATTTCTGATTTCAGCAGTGTTGGATAAAAGGCTCCTGTTTATGGCATTTATCAAAAATTATTAAATGTTAGGGACCTAAAGAGGGACTCATTCATATGCAGACACTGTGCTTCCAGGATTAGCATTCCATTCCCAACACCGACTGCACTAGCACTGCCTTGTGGGACTGCTGCTTTTGAAAGGTGAGGACAATTATTTTAAAACATGTAGCAGGCATAGGTATTTTTTCTAAACTCTATTGTCTTAAATGACTTCTCAGGACATGTGTCTTCTTTTTAAAACTGATAAGTAGCTTCGTGTTTCAGAAGAACTATGTCTTGGTGAAAACTGCTTTGTATTCCCATGCTTCACCTACATTATGCTTGCTCAAGTTACAAGCTTATGCAAATACTTTTCATTCGGTCACTTCTCAGCAAGGCTAAAGATTTTAGTCAAGGTTTGGAAGCCCAGCTTAGCTGTTTGTGCAGTTATGGCTCTGCTATAGAGAGCTGCAGATTTCAGGGCACAGCATAATCTTCTATACAGCATTTTTTCTAATCTCAGTTTATGCTCCTTGTCTTAATTATTTACTTGATGGAGTGTAGTTCTATGTGCTATCTCTTCAGAAAGAAAGAAAATGGTGTCTCTTCCAGCAGAAGGGAGCTGCAAAAGGAATCCATTGCCATTACACTATCAGAGATGAATCTGTTTGAGTCAAGAGGCCTTAAATTAATGGGAATTTTTGCTAGTAAAATAAGCAAGTCTGTGCAATTGTGGAAGATGGATATTGTTCCACAGAAGTCAGCTGCACTGTGCTTTAATTAAAAATAAGGCAGCTGAACCATTTTATCATACGTTGGCGCCCTTATTATTTCTGTGTCGTTGAAGCATTAAATAGGTACAAAAATCCCTGCTTACCTCTACTACAGGCTAGACAGTATTGCCATTAATGTAAATGTGACTCTAGTCAGTCACAAATGTCAAATATAATGCCAATTATGGTATTGCAGGCGTTTTAAAAGCGAAGCATAAATGTTAATGTAACATAGCTTGTCCGATTTTAATAAAGCAGGTTGTTCTCCACTGATCTCGTTGTGGTGTCTGCAGTTCTGGTGGAGACCAGAGGGGTGTTGGTGCCTGTGGAAGGGAATGTGTGGTCCTGCCTCAGAGTAACTTTTCTCTGCAAGGCAGAACTCGTAGATACGGACATGACATGTGGCATCAATGCTGCTGTAAATAGTAACTGGGTACAGGATCTCCAGTTTTGGCTTTTTCTTGCTTGCAAACGCCTTGATTTCCATCACTTCAGAACCCTGAGCTGCCATGAGATCTCGGCCACCAGCAGTGGTCACAGTGCAGGTCTCTTCCAGCTGCGTTTTACAGGAACCCCTTAGTCCCACCTACATTTCCCATTAGCCAGTGGGATCCTTATCAAGTATCCATGGGTACATTTCCCATCCGTGATGCCTTGGCCTTCCTTTATTTTGGCCCTGAGTTGGGTGCCTTTGCTGGCCTGTGTCCTTCACACCCTCGCTACTGTTTGTCCTTTTCTCTCCTTACCCTCCAGCCCAATACCTGTACTCAACAGTAAGAGCTTTTATCAATTCTCTGAGTCTGGATCTTAGTATAATTCAGTTCAATTTTAATACTACTTAAACACTGATCAGTCAATTTATCATCTTGTTAACATCAAGGCTGGCACTTTCTATAGAGACAGCTGTTGTGTGCTGTAACCCTGAAGATCCCCACCATGTCTTTGTAAATAAGAATTCAGTGAACAGTTTTAAAAGATGGTAAATACTGTTTGTGTTTTCCCTTAAATTAATCTGTTGAAAGATTTGAACTTTTTTTTTACATGTATCCTTTGTATACGGTATAACATTTGCAGTCTGGCAAATGATTCTGTGCCTCTAAACTAGTATAATTTATCTAAGATGTGGGGTTTTCAGTGTATGATCCTGTAGATGTTGCTAAGCCTGACCGGACGAGCTAATGCCTTTATGAAATAGCACAGTCTTTAAAATTAAAATGCAGGCCTTAATATCTCAGGCCTTAATATCGTTTGGTCAACACCTGGTTGGTGGAGTTCAAATCAGGTAGGCAGCATATGTGGCTGGACTTGTTTTCCCTCGAAATACTGTGCTTTGGTGAACACTGAGAGTGATCTGCTGATGTTCTAAATGCAATTAATCATGTCTGGCTAATTGCTGACAAATGCTGTTGAAATTGGAGGGATTTAACCTGTAAAACTTGGTGTTTGACATTTTTTATTTTTAAATAAATATTATTATTTATAGACTTTACTGAACTGGTGCCCTGGATGCCATCAAAATGAAGAAATGACTTCAGAAGTCTTAGCAGGTTTGCAGCAGTTAAAGAGCTGGCTTAGTGAACCCTTCTACTTCAAGATGGAAAAATGAAGAGTTGTTGAAGTCCCTAGTGTAAATCACCTCTACATTGCTCTTGTAGCTAAAACTTTGTTCTGCACATAGACAGCACAGCAGGGTGTACTTCTGACCATTTAGTACAGCTGGCATCTCCTCAGAGTGCAGCTGCATCAGCTTCTGAGACATGTTTCCATTTCTTGTAAAGATAAAACATAATTATTTTAAATGACTTTGCTGCTTGCTGGAAGCAGAGTCTTTCATTACTTTATGAATTTCTGAGTGTAAGTAAAATATGTGAGTGCAGAGTTTGTCATTGGGTCTATCCAAAAGGATACGAGCTGAAAAATGGACTTTTATGCCCCATCGTGTGGGATCCATGAAGAGCACACTGGGGAGTGCAAGGGCAGAGTGTCCAGTGGGCTCTGTTGGTGTTCTCCGTGGATAGGATGGAATTGTCTAAACCGGTTTAGATGCTTTTTTATTTTTAGGTTGAGCACACGCCCCATGGCTCCTGTACTGCTGCCATGCCACGTGTGCAGGGGGTCTGTATTTTAAATGTTAACCGCAGTGAAGTTGGCTATCAGGCCACTGGTGTCTGGCTATGTGTTCCTAATTAGATGGGTAATCACTTGAACATTGCCTAAAGTTTTACTTTGGGAATTTGGCTATTATCAACCCCATTTTATAATGAGTTTATTTGCATTCTCTTTATTCCTTATTAATAAATCATGGTTCAGATTGAGCCTAGTGCTTTGATCGCAGGGTCTGGTTAGGCACAGACAGTTTCATTCCCTGTTGGCATTTGAGCTGCAGTGCTGTGGCCGTGCAAGGCAACTTGACTGGACACCATTTGAGGAATCAGTAATTCTGAGTATCAAAACATCCTCATGAATGACTCTCTCCTGTTCATCTGTGGCTGTTCATTAAGCGAGCGGGGTGAGGTCATCCGTCGGTGAATCCCTGGGGGCACTGACCTCATGGTGGGACTTTGGCAGTGGGATATCAGTGCTTTATGGCATCTGTTACCATCGATTTTCATTTATTTATTTATTAAACTCCAGGAAATGTGTTTCAACCGAGGGAGAAGCGAGCAAACACTTTGCTTCTAGGAAACTGCAGTTTGGGAAATATTCCTCTAATGAGGGATAATGACGGGGAAAAAAACCCCAAACCAACAAATAAACAGGGAATTCATGGGGATCAAAGAACTTAATGAGAAATAATGATTGTTGTGGGATACTTCGACATATGCTTTGACTTGTTCTAGGTAGCTGTGTCGCAGAGAGCTGAAATTTCAGGCTCTTTTTTTTGGACCCATCTCTTTTTGCGAAGGCTAGCTGACCTGAGGGGCTTCTCATCTCCTGCAGTACATAAGACTGAAACCTCCTCTGAAGAAAATTTGTTTGCAGTGGAAATAGGGTGCTTTATACTGCTGCTACAGATTCTTTTCTATCCCTTTTGGTGCCGCAGAGCTGCCAGGGTACGTGGTTGAAACATCCTCCCTTTTGCTGTAGGCAGAGGGGCCCATCTTCTCCGCACGTGTTCCGCGACAATAGAAGTAGAAATTAATTCTGCTCTTTTCCGTAAATTCAAATACCACCACTTTGAGTGTAAGAAATCGCTGCAGCCAAAAGGTCTCTGCAGCTTGAAATAGTTTAAGGCCTGTAAATCCTTCAGGGATCAGCTTCGTTTACCTGAATATACTCCACGCTTAATAGGAATTGCTTCATAACACTTCTGCACTTGAGGCAAGAGGAGCACGTAGGAGGACTCGTTCAGCTACATCAATGAACTTCTGCCTGACCTTTGATGTAATCCTTCTCTGCTATAGCTTCATTGTATATGGAACGGGGGAAAATATCAAGAGCTGCATCTCATTCACAGAAGCACTTTGAAGTTAAGTTCTCCATTATAAAACATTTTTAGATCCCTGGAGGGAAAACAGCAGAACTGCAAGCTGCTAGTCCCTTATATATTGCATACATGAGGGAAAAGGAAAGTTACATATACATTGTATTATGATATACTTTATCAAAGGGGCTGAGTCTAAATATAATAGCTGAACAAGAATGTGTGGGCTCATTATGGTGTGGTGGTGTAAAATGAAGTTGGAAGAAGATATTTTTCTGAAAGAGTTTGAAATAAAAATAATTCTGAAAGAGATGCTGATCAAAGAAAAGACCTGAAACAAGGTCAGGATGGTTTGTATGCATGGACACAAAGGTCATGCCTTTCTTCCTACACACTCTCTGTTACACCTATTTCCTGCACACGAGGCTGCAAACACAGTAACTGTGCCTGAAACCGTGGGTACAAATATTCTTATCATGCAGGGGGTACATCTCACATTTTCAGTGAAGGTTTATCAGGAGATTATGGCAGTAAGCAGCCACGAAGCCAGACTTCCTTATCGTGCATCTCTGATGCCTGATTCGTGTGCAAATTGGGTAACCTGAAGGGCAGGAGAATGATCTGTGGTGTCTCCCATACAGCAGGATACAGAGCTCTGCAGTAAAATGCAGGCAGTTGTGCTCCCCATCCGTTGTAACCTCTGCATCCCCATTACCCAGTCATTGCTGTAACTGGATGGGCAGGAGAAAATTCAAAATTCAGGGAAGTGTGTGCAAGTTTTGTACTTCGGTGGCTTGGTAAAATAAAGAGACCCAAACCAGCCCCTGTATCTGAGCAGAAGAAAAGAAACAGCCCAGCCTTGTTTTAATCTCCCTCTGTCATATTACTGTGTGTGTTTTAATGGCTTTGAGCAACTTCATGTGTTAGTGCTAAAATGAGCGATGGAGCAGTATTCACAACTTAAGTTTAAGTCACTTAAATGGTTAATGTTTAATTTGTTCTTGCAATTAATTCATTCCCAGTGGCAGTGGCAACGGTGCTGAGATAAGGCTTGTTTGTATCAGTGAACTGCTGGTGTTTGTTGCCATAAAGTGCAGTAAGAGCTGGTGTTTTCTTGAGTTAAAGAAGATTAGCTTGATTCTGCACACTGAGAAAGTGTATCAGTGTAATTGCAACATTGCTTTCTAAACAGGGACTGGTTCACAGAACTCCTGTTAGCCATTTAATGGATTTGTTTATTTATTGTCAGGGAATAAAAGTATTAAGGTACTAACAAGCATGGGTAATCTCTAAATAACAATACTTTTAAAAAAATTTCTTTTCAATAGCAATCCATTCAGGTTGTCTCTTTGCTCAGTCTGATTTCAGTGGGACTCCTTGAGGAATTAAATTATCTGGTGATAGGAATTTCCCCTTTGGACACAGTAAGAGTAGAACTGGTAGAGCTGAGATACTGAAATTTGCTATGAACCAGGCTTTGCTGCCGTGCCATGTGGCAAGAGGAACCTCCTTCTGTACTGATCTAATAATTGTATTAACTTGAGGAGTGGTAAACTCCTTGGGTTTTTCCCCCCCTCCTCTTTATATTACATTCTAAACCAGTTCTTTCCAGTCTGTATCAGGAAAATCCTCCTAGTGTTAGCTGCACCAGTGGCAAGCTGAGTTGACTCACAGGAGCAGATGTGATATCCCAGTCCTTAGCTCTGGATATTGCAGCAAACTCAAATTGTGGCCTGTGGTATTTTTTTCATTCACCTGATTCACAATCAACCTCTGTCAAACCTTGAAATTCCTGCCAAAGGTTTTAGGGCCCTCTCCATTTAATTTGTGTTGTACCTTGGCATGAATTCATCCGTTTGTAGATAAGCATGAAACTTTCCAGGCTATTTGAGCAACTGCCCATCTCTGTAGAGCATAGACTTAGAAAACTGCAACAGCCAAGAGGGACTTCATAGCCACAGAAGGAGGAGAAAACCACATTATTGAAGCATCATCTGCCTTCCTGGAAACTAGGGACAAACTGTGAAACGTGCCTGTACCATTTAGGTGTCCTGGGAATTTAGGCACACAATGTATATATTGCAACTCTGAGAACTTCAGCTGGTACAGAGAAATGTAGGGCAGTTGTCAGCCTTTCTCCTGTTTGTAAATGGAAATAAAAGGCAGACCTGCTGTAATGCTGAAAGTAATTTATTAAACCTGCCATTTGGTCATCTGTTTGGGGATGGCGAAAAGAAATCACAGAGAAGATGCATAATATGCTTACTCACGAATTCCTGGCTGCCGTCAGCAGGTACCATCTATTTTCATGCAGGGTGACAGGTTATTAGTAACATTTGTAGGGACTTAAAATGCAGAACATGCCAGAAGAAAACATGTCCCTCTGATTTGTGGTGCCCATGGGAGCCATTTTCTTCAGAGGGTCATTTTATTTTGTAATAATTGGATGCTATCATTGATTTGAGCTCCAAGCCACCTGGTATCTTACTTAAGGCCGATGTTTACTGTCTAAGATGACGCAATCTTTCCCATTTGGGCTCACTCCTGAAAATCAGCTGGGGAGCTTAGAGGAGAAAGCACTGCTTTATATAAAATTCCTGTGAAGCTTAGCATTCTTCTGAGAAAATTGTCTTTATAAAAAATATAAATTTTATGGCATTAGTAATTCACAAAATGTTTTCCCTCTATACAGAAATGCTACTCTTGCTCTTATATAGTATTTTAAAAAAAACCAACTTGATCCTCATCTTGAAGCTCCAGGTGAAATCTAGATGTTATCTTGATTGAACAGTGTCTCCACTGACTTCAGCCCTCCTTAGTTTGTCCTTGAAAAGTATTCATTTTTGGACAAAGGGCAGAAAACAGTGCTTTAAAAAATGCTGAAATCAGTGGACTTAGTCATGACATCAAATGAACATTTTCTTGCCTGATTTTGTCTGTAGCCCAGTAAACGACCTGCTCTTTGAAACACTGATGATAGATGTGGAAAGTGATTAGCCAGCTAATTAACAAGCCATCATATTTATTAATCACAGAAGGGCATAATATGTCACCAAAAGGGTGGCTTCATGCTGCTTATGAAAAACAGCATTTTTTTTTTAAACATCTCTTTAGCTGATGGAGAATGGGTTTAATGTCCGTGGGCTGAAGTCACAGCCAGCCACTGGTCTCTCACACAGCTGGGTAGTTAAGAGAGCTGTAGTGGCAATCAAGTTCCCAGATTTATGTGGATCTAAACAATTCCAGATATGGCCAAATGAAAAGTTAATAATAAAAAGGAATTCAGCTGTGAAATGAACTTCCAGAAATGAGCCAAAGCAGTTTCCTTGCCTTCAGTCCATACTGCAGCAATCACCTCTTTCTCTTTGTGCTTTATGTCCTTGTTTATGGATGTAAAAGATGGAGGCAAAAGAAGATGATCTAAATGTGCACTGAGATTAGAAGATTTTTTTTATTATTATTATATCTCTCTTGCAATAGTTTCAGGAAATGCAAAGAAATAACCTTTAAAAGGCAATAAACAGGAATATATTCCTTTTACAGGTATTCTCTCTTAATGTACTCTTAATAGCATGAAGCAGCATTCAATCATTGAAATAGAAACCCCTGTGAGTAAAACTAGAAGGAATTATTGCTTTTGTCTTGAATCACAGAATCACAGAGTCGCTCAGGTTGGAAAATACCTCTAAGGTCACGGAGTCCAACTGTTAGCACAGACCAAAAGCTTTGCCATTTATGGTGGGCTACGAAGTAAAAGAAATACAATTATAGAATTGCCCAGGCATTTTTGCTGAGCTGAAACACAGCACTTACCCAGTCTCATGCCTAAAGTGACTCCTTCCTGTGCCTCCTGCAGGCTCTCAAGGTCAGCTGCATTCATTTGATGCTAATGTGCTTTGGAAACCGATGCAATCAATATTAGCTCCTGTGCTTATCTCCTGCCAAGGAGTTCCCTGTGCAATTTCTATTCCATTTTACTTCTCATGAGCTGGTTTAATGCAAAAGCAGTACATCCTGTGGAAGAACAGATGCATACAGAAACAATCACTGACTAATTTTGTAGCGGTTACCTGTCTATTAATAACCATTCTGATAGTAATTATCTATATAACAATATACACAGATCCATTGTGTGCAAAGAACAAAACCAGGCAGTTGATGCTGCCAGACTAATTTATATTGGCAGTGTCAATTTTTCAAGTTACCTGGAAACTGCTGAAGGCAGACTTAATTAAAAGTACTGCGCATCTTTTTAAACCTGAATATTTATTGACCTCAAATACTCAATGCCAAGATCATTCTCTTGGCCTGATGCTCTGCCAGCCAGCAGAGGAATAACCTATTTAAAACCTCCCAGAGAGAGTTTTACCTGGTTTCTTAGAGCCACTCTTCAGGAACAAAAAAATGATGAGAAGGATGATCTCACCTATCAGGACAGGCTGAGAGAGTTGGGGTTGATCACCTGGAGAAGGAAAGGCTCCAGGACGAACTTATTGCAGCCTTTCAGTACTTCAAGGGGGCTTGTAAGAAAGATGGGGACAGACTTTTGAATGGGGCCTGTAGCAATAGGACAAGGGGTAATTGTTTTAAACTGAAAGAGGGTAGATCAGACTAGATAAAAGAGCGTTCTTTTGCAATGAAGGTGGTAAAATACCAGCCATGAGAGATGCCCCATCTCTGGAAACATTTGAGGTTAGGTTGGCCAGGGCCCTGAGCAGCCTGATCTTAGTCCGTGCTCATTGCAGGGGGGTTGGACAGGATGACCTGCAAAGGTCCCTCCCAACCCAAACCGCTGTGTAAAAAGCTGCGTGACCCAAGACTGACAGCGGGTGCGTGTCTGGCAGGAGCCACTTGGCTGGAGAAGAGTTTGGTGTTGCTACCAAGGGCAGTTCAGATTTATGCACTTCACTTCACTGGATGTGTTATTGCGGGACAGTTTTTAAGTACCAAATCCATTAAAATCCTGAAGGGGCAGGTAATTACTGCTTGGCTACTTTGAGAGTGTTCTGAGGAAGATCTCGACGCAGTCCTGTGCCGACTCTGTCTCCTGCTGTGGGCTGTTTCAGAAAGCTGACTAACCTCTTGCAAGACCCTGTCAGGAAGGAATCTGAAGGGATATCTATTTCCATTCGTGCCACCAATGAACAGGCAATGTAGAGGGTATTACATTCTTCCATGCTGGGGACTGATTTTGGCGTTATCAAGTAAAATCAAGCTGAATCTATGATTTGGTTGTCTGCCAGTTTCACACAACATTGCTCTTTTGCAGCAAGCTGTGGAAAACCGCTTATTGACAAAATACTTTTGTCTGCAAGAGCTGAACGATCTGAGTGCTGTACAGGTTAGAGGATAATTCAATTTTCTCGGAGGATTTGCTGGTGTGTCTAGGTGAGTATAGAAATGTAAGAGCTTTCTTACAGTTTTTCATAATTGTGTCTTAAAGACGCCAGACATGCTAACACCCTGTGTGGACATCTGGTCACCGCTCTGAGGGAAACGGGGCCGTCTGCTGAAGCAAAACCAATTCCTCCAGGTTTTCTTGACGGCCTCTCATGCACACAATAGTTGAGTCCAACTCTATTTAGTACAGCAGATCTAGTGGAATCTGCAGGTCGTAGCCTGCAGCAATCTCCCAAACCCATGTAATTAAAAACTCGGCATTTGTGTTGTCTGTAGTTTCCAGTTGCAGCTGGGGTGTCACATTTTCCCTTTCCCAGGTCTGCCATCTCTGGCATTTTCTAAGACCCTCATAGCCAGCCTAATTAAATGATCAAAACTACTGCTTCCATCTCCATAGCTTATTCTTTTTCCTTTATCCAGTATTTTCCAGAACTTAGCAAAGCAGTAAAAACAGTAATTAGTGCTCTAATTGGTTATAAATAATAATATAACACACTTACTGTCAAAGTAACAACCACAAGGCAATATGCTCATTGAGAATCTTTTGAATTCCCAGCACTAAGGCGGTTCAAAATAGTAAATTATATTACAGCAATTTGCTTCAAAAAGTATAACCTGTAAATTTATTTTATCCTGACAGCTGTGACAGGCTGCACTCCTAAGTGTGTATTTGTTTCAGGTCTGGCTGCTTGTTTCTCTTCTTCTGATCCATACAATTAAAAGGTTGTGTCTACCTTTTGAATTTTCACTCTTTGCTGTGTACCAAATTCGTAAGCTCTGTGTTTTGGGTATTTCTCTCAGCTTCACAATCCTGGTGAAATACCTTAGCAGCCCCAACGTGGTGTCACCAACGTGTTTTCTTTGTCTCTTGCAGCTGGTAAATTATTAATGATGCTGCTAAAGGGGAGCGGGGTGGTGGGGCG